>CM050917.1:13769105-13920749 GCA_027742785.1 Vigna reflexopilosa | reverse complement strand
ATTTCCCATAAAATTAGCTTCTTGTTGCATCTCTTCAGGTAAAGTACATTGAGCATTGATATGGTCACCACCACAGAAATCACACAGCTGTTGTGTTTAGGAAACATTACGAATCTCCTTAGGAAGTTGTGAGAGAATCTTTGTTAAATTATCTAGCCTTTGCGTGAGAACATGGTTCTGAGCTAGCATAGCGTCATCTGCAGGCAAGTGCAAAACTCCTCTCTTTTGTGTAGGTATGCCTCTTTCACTGTAATTTTCTTGGTCATTAGCAGCCATATTTTTTATCAATTCATATGCCTCATCTTCAGTCTTTTGTTTAACATTGCCTCCAGCTGAGGCATCCAACATCATCTTTGACTGAGTGTTCAATCCTCCAAGATATGCAAGAACCAAGGTGGTTTTGTCAAAACCATGGGTTGGCGTCTTTCTCAGCAAGCCCTTAAATCTCTCCCATGCTTGACCCAAGTCTCTTCCATACCCTGCTTGAATGATGAAATTTCCAGCTTCCCTTAAGTAACTTTGGACTATGGAAAATATTTAGTGACAAACTTTGTAGCCACAGTCTCCCATGTGGTGAATGTTCCTTCAGGAAAGGAATTAAGCCACGCCTTAGCATTGCCTGCTAATGAGAATGGGAACAAGCTAAGCTTTACTCGTTCATCTGATACACCTGTCATCTTCACAGTGTTGCAGATTTCACTAAACGTGGTCAAATGATCATACGGATTCTCATTTGACAAGCCATGAAACTGGTTGCCTTGTACTAGGTGTATTAGTGTTCGATTCATCACCATGTTGGTCGTTTCATCCGTAGGCATGGCTATGCTGTTAAAGTGAAAAGGACCTACAGCATTAGATTGATCTGCCATCTCCCCTGTTCTTCTATCTGGTGAAGGTGACAATAATCTGCTAGGAGAAGGAAATAAATCCCTAGATGGGCGTCTGACTCTCCTTCTTCCCCTTATCTCACTTAAGCCGTTAAGGAGAGGTTGGGTATTTTTCTTGCTCCTAGTATGTTTAGTCCCATGTTGCATGTACAAGAAACACAAACCCTAGTAGCACTTTTATTTAAAAAAACAAAATATATACAAATATCAACAATCAAGTCAAAATTAATCAATTTACACTACTCGAAAAAGTTAAACCAAGAGTCCCCGGCAACGGCGCCAAAAACTTGTTAAACCCCTGGCAAGTATACCAGATCGTATCAAGTAATAATAATTGGTAAACCCAATATCGTTCTTCCCAAAGGACTCTTAAGGCCTCATCTTTCGTGTAAACAAATTGTTTAAGACTTGAGTAAAAGAAAATAATTTGAATGGTTTAAATGCAAAAAAGAAATAAACATCCAAATGAAAAAATTCAATTGACTAAGAGAAACTATGAATGAATGAGGTTGTTGGGGTTTACAATTTCATCTTATCCACCCTCATATATCTACTCTTCTTATTTATTTTGCTTATTTATCATATTGTCATGCAAACTTTCTTGGTCTACCATTAACCCAATCCCTTGGTGAAAAGATCCTATTACTAATTACCGGCTTCCCCTAGTAACTAATAATGCATAATAAGCGGAAGAAAAAATACAATTGATAGTCCTACCCCTATCCCTAGGTAGTATTAACATAATCAAGGAATTCTCCCCAGTTCATGACATTACTGTACGTCCCTGTATCAATAAAGACAAACAACATCTACCGAATGAGTTAAACGGTAAAAGCATTAAGCAAAGGTAAAGAACCCAACAATTGATAAATCTAGCATATGCAAGCATATAAAGTAAACAAGAATTTCAATATATGAGAGTTTCAAAAGATTACATTGTTCCCCAACAACAAAGGGTTTAGTTCACCATAATCATGGTGAAACCAGATGGACTAAATTGAAGAATGGAAAAGCAAACCCTAGAATTGATGAAGTGGAGCCTAAGCATCCAAGAAATCTCCTCCAAAGGTGTAAAGCTGTTGTGGACGTTGTTCTCTACCAAAAAAATTACATTTGGATTCTCACTAGGGCTATATATAAGCCAAAAAGATAACAGAAGAATCCAAAATATAAAAACAGACAACCGCCCAGGCGCCTAAAATGACCGCTGAGTGATTTGCCTCTTGTCGCTCTGGACGCTCAGCGTCATCGCCTGCGCTTCAGACAACAACTTTTCATTGCACTAGGATGCTCAGCGGTGAAATTTACCGTTGAGCAGTTCACAGACTCTTCTTTTCTTCCTTTTTCTCCTTCATTCGTGAGTCTATGACGTTCCTAGTTCATTGCCATCTTCAATTTTCATCAAAAAACCCTGCAAAACAATGCAAAACAAGCATAATATCTTGAAAAACAACTTTTGACTCTCATGTAACACAACTTAAGAGTTTTACTTGATTCTAAGCTCATTTTAAGCTACAAAGGGTGTGATTTAATATCAAATTTATGCATGAAAATAACGGTTTTGAGACCGTTATCAGATAACAAAAAGTGGTTCTCATCATGTAGAGAGAGAGAATTAGAAGCATGCTCATCAACAATACAATCATCAATAACATACCTATCAACAACATGATCATCAACAATAGAATCAATCTTAGGTATGTTTACCTCCACCTCCCTGAAGATCTGTAGAGTGGTGGAAGGTGAAGATGGTCTACTTATCTAAAAAATGTTGCTCACATCTGCCTGGTCCTCAAAATTTTCATCAAACTCACAGTTAGTATCACCCATCATAAAATTGGAAGCTGGTTGTATCACAGAATTGATCTTAACACAAATAGAGCAAGAACCATCTTCACAACTACATTTAAAATTTTTAGAAAACTGTGAAAGATCAAAATTTAATCCTAAGTCTAAAGCATCTTCAATTTTCATAGTTTCTATATCAAAATCAGCACTAACATTTGAATCTGCAGCAGAATCAAGAATATTTTAATGCATAAACAGCTCAGGCAAGGCAAGTGGAATTTCAAGTTTAGAGAAAACCTGTGTTGATTCATGATTCATCTCACCAATAACATCAGAATTAGTAATTGCATCCTCAGGTGCAAGAGTGGGGACATAGGAGGGTGGGAAAGTAGATGGTGAAGTAGTAAGCTCATGACTCTGCTCCCCATCTCCTATGTGAATGGCACTGACATCATCTGGAAGCTGAACAATCTGAAATGGTGATTCCTCTGAAACTTAAGACAGTTCCTTAGTAAGCTGATTGGCCATCTGCCCCATCTGATCAGTTAAACTCTGAATCGAAGCTATAAATTCCTACTGAATCTGCATAATCGTAGTTCTGGTTTCCTGCTGAAACTGCATATGCTGAGTAGTCATCTATCTCAATAACTCCTTCAATGTAGGCTCAGAAGTAGAAGGTTGAGGAGTTGCTCATGAGGCTGCAGATGTTCTGGGTCATGGACAGGTGGAGAAGGCATACAAGGATTCTGGAATGGTGGTTCTTGATATTGATGTTGTGCAGTACCATACCATCCCATGTAAGGATCATTCCTCCCAGGATCGTTGTTATAACCATACCGCACATGGGAGAATTCGTCTAGAAACTGATGCTCAAGATCTTTCCAACTGGTGACGGATCCTGGAGTAAGACAACAACACCAACCCCTTGCTGCTCCTTGTAATGAGTGCTCAAATGCCCTTAAGAACATGTCCTCATCCGGGACATCTAGAGGTTTCATTGAAGAGAAAATGGTGTAGAACTCCTCCAAATGTCTATGTGGGCATTCACCTGCAAAACCAGGAAACTTAGGCAGCCAATGTATCAGTCCAGTGTTGAAAACACAACGAATATCCTCCTCATCAAATGGAAACGGCTCCCTAGGAACACTCTCATGAGATGGAGGAGGAACCGTACTATTCTCAACATAGAAATCAGCAGAGTATACATGAGAACCATACTCAGAGTAACGTGCAGAAGGAGAATCATAATCATAGGCACAGACAGAAGAAGCAGTATTCCCAAAATTAAAATAGGTAGACATGGAAAAAGAAGGGGGAAGATGGAAAGCAAATGCTAAAAATCACGAAACAAACAAAACACAACACAATTAAACATTCGACACGCACACACAACAACGCACATACAAAACAGAACATCACATCACAACACAAGACAAAACACAACACACATTAACACAACAAAAGACCTAAAACCAAACCGTTGGTCCTCGACAACGGCGCCAAAATTTGATGGGTGTCGCACCCCAGACAAATTTGATGTGCAAAAAGAATGCAGTATAGTGCTAGAAAGTGACTCCTAGGTCGTCTCTCAAGGACCAAACTATGGTTCAAGAATCAAGTCAAACACGTAGTGGAGGGTTTGTGAAGAGTTTATGAATGCAATTGAACTAAACTAAAACATGAAATTAAACATAACAAAATTGAAAGCATTGAATTAAATGTAAAAAAAAAAAGTAAGGTCAAACACTAAAAGAGAGCAAAACCAGAAAATACAAAATTCATCAGTATTTGAAAACAAAACCCTGGAACAGTAAACGCGCAGAAGACTTAATAACTTAACTGAAATGCATCAATTAACTTAAATATTAAATAGAAGCATTAACAAAAGCAAACTGAGATTGAAACAACACTTGAAAATAAGATGATCAATAAATTACAACCGATAATAAAAATAAACACTTACCTAAAAATGAAATACTCATTGGATAAAAAAAAAAAAAAACAAACGGATAGCATTGCAACGCATTAATAGTACTAAAGGGAAAGAAAGCATAAACAGTAGAAGGCATAATGTAGATTAGAAAAATGCTGAATGCAAATTAATATATAAAATATAAAAATGCAACTTGTTCATGCGTGAAAACCAAAAGAAAATCCCAGCGCTTCTTCCCAAAAGAAATTCAAACACCGTGCTGCTAAAAGAAAGTTGGACGTGGCAACTATGTGCAGCACTCCAAATAAATCAGCGTGTTCTTCCAAAGTGCAGCCGTGACACCTCCAGCTTTCTCCTTGCCTCACGTTCCAGTGCACACTTTCTCCAAAGTGAAATCAGCTCCTCCCTTTTTCATGCTTCTAGAATAAAATCTTTCTAAAGTGAATAACGCCTCCCTCTTCCAGCACCGTTTCCTCTTATGCAAATGAAAGTAGCGCTTCCTTCAATCAAAAAGTTATGAAAACCAAATAAAGAAAAGAAAGGGCAATTAGCAAATCCCAAATGAGCTTAGCGTGAAGCTCTTCCTTCACTTGCGTCACCGTTGCTGGACTAAAGCTTTAATAAAAAAACGCTGAACCAACATGAAAATCACCGTGTAGCTGTTTTTCTAAAAGCAAAGCAAAAAAAAAAAAAATGAATGCACCGCATAAAGGTAAATCAACGCTTTCTCTCCCTAAGAAAATGAATCAGCACTTTCTTATATTAAGCTAAAATAAAAATCAACGCTTCAATTCAAAACAAAGGAAAGAGTGCTTTCTTTCTCATTCATCCAATATAAAAAAGTGTAAACATTTTCAAGCTCTCCCAATGTTCAGAGAAAAGTTGCCAAGTGAAGAGTGACGGCTGGAAGCTACTCCAAGGCCGTGTATTCACTTCAATAAGGGTAGGGTCCACATAAAAGAAAACCTTAGGGTGTCAAGTCACTCTCTTCTACTTTTGGGTTTGATCTACTTTACCAAAAATTGGCCCAAAAAGTTGGTCTAAAAATTCTAAATCACTAAATTACAATTTAATTAATTATAAAATGTCTCTGTAGAGAGTCTTCAATTATTTAGTGTCCTTCCTAATGTCCCAAAATGTATCTCCAGAATTTTCTCTGCAATTAATAATGCAAATAATTAGCTCAGATAATTCAAATTAATTAAAATTAGAATTTCCGGTCAAATTAAGCATAATTATCAAAAACGGAAAAATACCGGACATTTAAGCACAATTCCCTAATTAATTCTAGCACAATAAACTAAGTGAAGTCAAGAAAATATTGACTCATCAAGGGTCAAAAGGTTTTGAAACAAAGCAAAAAGGTGAAAGAGCAAATTACACTCACCGCAATTTGTGTTCTACTAACGTTTAATGAGATTTCTTGTGGTTTTGTGAATTGTACTTGATCCAGAGATGGCCTCCTCATTCGAAAAGAGGATCAAGATTGTGGGGAACAAGAGGAAGGAATCAGAGTTGGAGCAGCTGAATCTACTGATGGATGTTATCTGCACTAGAACAAGATTTTTTTATCTTTTGTATTTTGAACTTATTTTCTTCTGTTAAGTAGTGTAGGATTGATGAACTTGGTTGGACACTATATCTGATGCAGTGGTTTGATATTGATATGTGTGTGATGGTAATTGCTTGATAATGATTTGATATTGATGATGTTGAGATTGCATAATATGCTGAAATATAGGTGGTAGTTCACAAGCTATGTGAACAAATGCATAATGACGTTGTGATTGTGATTATGATGCTAAGCAGAATGTTTATCTAGAATATCTGGAATAGTGATTGAGCCTATGAGTGAGCTTTTGAACTCCAGAGCTTTTGATTGTATGGTTGTTATCTACTTGAAAACATGAATAATTTTGCCCAATTTTATATGATTGAATGAATTATATGCATGTGTCATATGATCAAGGCCATTTTTTATTAAACCCTTTCTTAACCAATGCATAAATTTTCATCCCAAAGAAAAAAGAGCACCATGTGTTCTACCCTTTTTGAACCTAAGCCTTAAACAGGATGAAAACTATTGTGAAAAAAATCATTACCTTGAGTTAAGTTGAGAATTATTGCATGGTATTGATAAAGGTTCAAGTTTGGGGTTGTTGGGAAATTTGAAAAAGAAAGAAAAAGCATTGAGCTAAGGCATTGAGCAAAGCATGAAAAGACAGAAAAGATAGAAAAGATATAATGAAAGAAAGAAAAGCTCAATGCAAAGAGGGGGAAAGTTGGGCATGAATGAGATTGATTGGGTAAAGACAGTTTGTGCTTGAAATATGAATGTATAAATAACTCTCTTAACTCAAGGGTTTTGTGATCTAGAAAAACCAATTTTTCTTGTTAGCCCAAACCACATAATAAGCCGTGAAAAAGTCCTTGTGATGACATGTGTGTGTGAGAATGTTGATTGTGGTAAATGAAAGACAGTTTTGTTCTATGTGACATGTAGATAGTAAAGGGAAGGAGGCCTTTATACACCTTTGAGTGAAACACTTTTGAACACCATGATCAGTAATTTGAATCAAAGCATGTGCACATCTTAACAAAATTCTATTGATTAACTGATTTGAGTGATTACTTATCTTGAAAGAAAGAGCTTTTGAATGAGATTGAACCATTGTGACAATTGGTGGAAGACTATGTTTCATCTTGTTTGCTTGAGGACAAGAAAAGTTCTAAGTTTGTGGTTCTGATAACTGTTCAAAAACCGTTATTTTTACACTTAATTTTGATATCAAAAACACCCTTAATGACTTAGAAACTTGGTTTGACTCATGATTTTGCTTTAGTTTTGTGAATCATAGAGTTCAGGATTTACTTGATGATTTTATTACTAAATTCCCTTGACTTTTAGGTTTTTGGAATGATTTGAAAGAAGGGTTGAAGTATCAAGGGGTTGCAATGCAGAAAAGACAACTAGTCAACCAGAAAAGTCAACTAGTCAACCAAGAAAGTCAACTAGTCAACAAGAATGTTAAAAAGTCAACCAGAGTGCAGTTTCAGTGTCCCAGGTGGCGCTGAGTGTTAAGACCCTAGCAAGTGTACCAGATCGTATCAAGTAATAAAAATCGATAATTCCAATATCGTTCTTCCCAGACGACTCTTAAGGCCTCATCTTTCGTGTAAACAAATTGTTTAAGACTTGAGTAAAAAAAAATTAGTTTAAATGGTTTGAATGCAAAACAGAAATAAACATGCAAATGTAGGAATTCAATTGACTAAGAGAAACTATGAATGAATGAGGTTGTTGGGGTTTACAATTTCATCTTATCCACCCTCATATATCTACTCTTCTTATTTACTTTGCTTATTTATCATATTGCCATGCAAACTTTCTTGGTCTACCCTTAACCCAATCCCTTGGTGAAAAGAGCCTATTACTAATTACCAGCTTGCTATCCCTAGCCTCCCCTAGTAATTAATAATGCATGATAAGCGAAAGCAAAATACAATTGATCGTCCTACCCCTATCCCTAGGCGGTATTAACATAATCAAGGAATTCTCCCCAGTTCATGACATTATTGTACGTCCCCGTATCAATAAAGACAAACAACATCTACCAAATGAGTTAAACGGTAAAAACATTAAATACAGGTAAAGAACCCAACAATTGATAAATCAAGCATATGCAAGCATATAAAGTAAACAAGAATTTGGATATATGAGAGTTTCAAAAGATTACATTGTTCCCCAACAACAAAGGGTTTAGTTCACCATTGTCATGGTGAAACTAGATGAAATATAATGGAAGAATGGAAAAGCAAACCCTAGATTTGATAAAGTGGAGCCTAAGCATTCAAGAAATCTCCTCCAAAGGTGTAAAGCTGTTGTGGACATTGTTCTCTGCCAAAAGAATTACATTTGGATTCGCACTAGGGCTATATATAAGCCAAAAAGATAACAGAAAGATCTCAAAATCCAAAATATAAAAACAGACAACCGCCCAGGCGCCAAAATTGGCCGCTCAGTGGTTTGCCTCAACACACGCCATCGCCCAGGCGCCTAAAATGACTGCTGAGCGATTTGCCTCTTGTCGCTCTGGACGCTCAGTGTCATCGCCTAGGCGCCAGACAATACTTTTCCTCAAACTAGGACGCTCAGCGGTGAAATTTACCGCTGAACGGTTCAAAGACTCTTCTTTTCTTCCTTTTTCTCCTTCATTCTTGAGTCTATGACCTTCCTACTTCATTGCCATCTTCAATTTTCATCAAAAACCCTGCAAAACAAGCATAATATCTCTATAAACAACTTTTGACTCTCATGTGACACAACTTAAGAGTTTTACTTGATTCTAAGCTCATTTTAAGGTACAAAGGGTGTGATTTAATATCAAATTTATGCATGAAAATAACGGTTTTGAGACCGTTATCACTGAGCGCCAGGCTAGCGGTGAGTGCCAGTCTCTGGACCAGTTTTTCACTATTTTTCGCCTGGGCGACACCGTTGGGCGCCAGTCTGAGTGTCGCACCTACCGTTGAGCGGTACTGTAGCACTGAACACCATTTTCGTGGATCTGGGCCAGTTTTTCTGTTATTTTTTTGATCTGTTTTGGGCCTGGACCCATTTTCTGTTATTTTTCTAGCCTATTTAAAGACGTGGACACCCTAGAGAATGTATCTTTTGATGGCTTAGGCACAGAAGCATATTTTTCACCCCTTTGGGGGCAGATTTGGGGAATTGACAACTCTCCTTTTCTCTTTCTAGGGTTTTATCTTCTTCCATTCCATTATACACATAGATTCTCCATGACGATGGAGAACTAATCTCATATGTCATTGGGGAATGATGTAACCTCTAAACTCTCTTGTATTTGAATTGTTCTTGAATATATATGCTTACATTCATTATTTGTTAGGGTTTTTCCTTTATACTCTATGCATGATTTGTTTAACTCATTCAAATGCATGATCATTGATTTTGTCGATATGGAGATATACGGGGATATCTAGAACTGGGGAATTTCTCTTGAGGATGAAATATTACTTAGAGATAGGAATACGAAAGTCAATTGCTTTAAGCTTCTATGGATATTGCATGAATGATTACTAGGGAGACTAGAGATAGTAAACTAGTAATTGTGATTATGCTCTTTTCACCGAGAGATCGGGTTTAGAGTAAAATAGAAAGTTGCATTAACATTAATGAAGAAGATGAATTCATTTATGCATGAGAGTGATTAGGTGAAATCTAAACCCTAACAACATATTCATCTAATATTATCAACATCATCCATTCACTTTTATTTCTAGCCTCAATTGATCAAATTGCATTCATGTTTATTTTTCCGCACTTTGCATTCAGAAACCCCAAAATATTGTTCTTATAGTCTTGATTGGTTAAGCAAAAGCACAACTGTTTAGTGCCGTGAGTCTCTTGGGAAAACGATACTCATACTTACCGTTTAGTACTACTTGATACGATCTGATACACTTGTCAAAGTGTTAACAATAAGCTAAGCTAAGTCGAGAAAATATTGCACTAGTGGAAAAACGTTGTTTAACGTCGGTTATTTTGGGCTTTTAACGTCTACTAAACAACCGACGTCATTGCCGGTGACGTCAATGGGATGTCGGACATGAATATAACCGACGTCTATAATGACGTCAGTCAGTGCCATGTCTGACATCACTAAACGTCGGTACTGGACGTCTAAAGACATTATATAGACGTCGGTCTATGACACTGACCGACATCTCATGTCACTATAGACGTCGGTGTATACATTAACCGACGTCTAATACAGTGGTTGTGTTTTAGTGCAGTTTTGTTCCCGTCTTTGGATAGCCTAGTAGCACAATCTCCTTTTGCTAGTTTCCCCCGAAAAAAAGCTTGCGTCTTTTGAATTTCTTATGGCATTTCAACCCAAAACCGAACCTGGGTTGTTGCTTAGTTCCATTTTCATCCTCAAGAGGGAAAAATCACGGTGAAACGATAACTAGGCAACGACCCAGGGTCGTTTTTGGGTTGAAACGAGCAAAAGAAATTCACAATACGCCATTTTTTCTGGGAGGCAGCTAGAAAATAGAGAATGTGTTACTACGTTACCCAAGAAAGGAATAAAACTACACTAAAACACAACACAAAGAAAGCAAATTTTAATTAGTTGAACCAGAAGATAATCGATGAAAGACTAAACAAAGTTTAAACGGTAAGCATAAAAAAAAAACCACCTGGGATGCAATGCCGGAAGAGAGAAAAAGAAGAGGAGGAAGATGATAAAGATATCAGAAACAATAATGCAATGCCGCAAGAGAGAAACAAGAGAAAAAAGAGACGAGAGGGAGACGATATCAGAAACTGAATGCCGTGAAGAGTCTGCGGTTTATTTAAAATGAAATTGAGCGTCAGTTGCTTGCGAAACCGACGTCTATAGTAATCTAAACGTCGGTTGTCTAACTAATTCGATGCCAAGTTAACATTTAAACCGACTTTTGAATGCCCATTAGACGTGGGTTGTGAAAGGGCACCGACGTCTAGGGCGCTGAATCGATTGACGTTTCACTTCCTGTCAGGGACGTAGACGACAGTTGTGAAGGGGTGCCGACGTCTATAATAATATAGACATCGGTTTTCTGCTGTCGAACGTGGAAGTGCCTCAGAGTTTGATGCACATAATTAATTACAGGCACATAGACGTCGCGCACCCAGAAATGCGACGTCTATTTTGCAGAAAATTTTTGTCTTCCCACCTTCCGGACAGGCCATAGACGTCGGTTTTTGACAACCTGACGTCTAATAGCCTGGGAATCAAGTGACCAGCATTAACTGCACCCAAGTAGACGTCGGCCCCCCATCACAACCGACGTCCAATGCGCAAGAGAAGTCTGTCTTCTCGCCTACCTCATTACATTGGACGTCGGCTTACGACAGAGCTGACGTGTACTACTTAATAGACGTCGCATTACCTTGAAACCGACGTCTAGGTTACCATCTTATTTACGGTAATGCCACCGGTCATCATATGACGTCGGTGGAGCTCTAACAGACGTCTATGAGCTGACGTTAAACAACGTTTTTCCACTAGTGTTGATTCATCACTCCCCCTATCAATAGTTTGGTATTTTAGTCCATACTTTCTTCTAATAGTTTTATTCCATTGATGTTCCTTAAGCACTTGCAAAATATGCAATTCAACTCTATAATAGTATGTAGATATTAGGATATAGTAAGTTGTACATTAGCATACGAATTTTAATTTGATTCATGGTTAGAATTATATGTACATTAAATTGATTTATGATTCATTCTAATTTTCATTGGAAATAAGCTTTTGGATTGTATTTTTGTGTTGTGGACAATTTTTGTATATGCAGTTTTGTAGTAATGGTTGTTACAAAAACGAACCATTCTTTAAAGAGTAAATCGCACATAAACATTGGTTGTGACCATAACCGAGGCAGTATGGGCTCTATGGCACCGGTTTTGGTCACAACTAAGGCAAAAAGTCCCCATTTACTAAAGAAAAAAATAATTAAACCAAAATACCCTCTACCGCCTTGGCTTCACCCCCAACCTCGCAGTAAAAAAAATTGAAATTTTTTTTTATATGAAATACCCTATACCGCCTAGGTTGCATTTGAACCGATGCAAAAGATTTCCGCTTTTTGCCTCGGTTCGTATAAGTGAAAATAATCGTTGTCGTTTCTCATTACTGCACAATGGAGCTCAATAGCAGCCACAACCAACAGACCTCAATGCTACGTGCATCAACGGCCAAATAGGATACCTCAAAAACCTTTGGAGAAGATAAGGAAAAGGGGAGGGATAAGATAAATTATTTCCCTTTATCATCGAAGAACATATCAACAATTAATTATTTGTAGGTAAGTTAAAACACGTTTAACGAAGGAAAATGGTCCGTCGATAATTATTCGTCAGTATTAAGTGATTTTCCTATAGTGTTTAGTTATCTTTTGGAGAAAAATATTATATATATTCTTAGTCTCTTCTTTCGACTTTGTAAATATATAATATATGTATAATTATGTTGAATAATTGTATAAATATTTTTTATTTTCTAAGTTTAACTGTTCTATTTTATTGATTATGTGATAGTTTCTTTATAGTATTTATACTATTTAAATGGAATGTCACAATTTTAAAAATAATTTTTCTATTCAAAACAAAAAATAATAATTAATGTAATTGTTTAACTTTGTTTTTCTATCTTAATTAGTTATGCAAGTTTTACCGGAAAAATTTAAATATTATACAAAAGCTTATGTAAAATTATTATATTTTTGCGGACTTATTCAACCTAAAATATTCACTTTTTAAACAATTTTTGAAAAAGACTTTTGGTCCACTAAGCAAATACGTATTCATTTGCTCTAGTTGTAAATTTTATTAAGCGTTATTGTTTAACGAGAAATCTTGTACATATGTTGGTGTCTGCATTTCGTTTTCCAATTTTATCTTTAATAAACAATTTTTTTTTAAATCAAAATAATTATTTTATTAATTTTATCTTTTAAATGATTTTTTTTAAATTTAACTATTTTTTTAAATTAATAATTTTTTAAAATTAAAATAACTATTTATAATAAAATCGTTATAGAGTGAATTAAAATTATAATTTATTATAATAATTATTTATATTTATTTTCATAATTACAATTTTGTTAGAAAGAAAATTGAAAAATAATACGTAATATAATGCTATGCATGTGTTTTACACACACACACACACACATATATATATATATATATATATATATATAATTACGCTTAATTTTTTATTTATAAACTTTTTCAAATGTGACAATTAATATTTTTAACTTTAAAACCTGCAGACAATATCTTAAAATTATTTGCAGCCAAAATTCTTAATGAATTAATGAAAGTTTCATTTCTTAACATTAATTTACATAATAAAATTATATTTCCTGTGTTTTAATAAATTAACGGAAAAGCATGGATATCGCACTGCTTTTATAAGTTAACTGATTATTTCCTTCTAAATAATAATTGTGTTGAAATACAAAAGAAATGTAACCTACCTCCAAACAAAGAATTATCATCAAAGACTAATAAGTAAAGTGAATTTTAAATCTTCCAATACCTATTTGTTTCATAAAAAGGTTCCTATTTGATAAATTTGAAATTATCAACAAAACACTACTGAATTTGAGGGTTTAAATTTCAAATAGAAAAATTAAAAAGTAAAAATAAGATTAAGAAGAGGTTGTTTTATTGGTTGTCTTTATCTAGTCTCCCTCTATTTCTTGTCTGTCAGAATTCACAAATATTTAATTCTTACACCATTTCTTTTGTCTTGTTTTTTTTTTTTTTTATTTCTAAGAACAATTTTACACCACTTATTATATCTCTCACGTGTCAGGGCTAGAATTACAGAATTAACATTTTTATTGTACATGCCACTTTCTTTTCCACTACCAATACACATTCATTCTTGCACCAATATTTTCGGTCCTGGTTATGGATATATTGAGGTAAGGTTGTTCTATGATCATAGACGCATGCATATATCTAAATTGCTAACTATGGATTTACACACGAAGGTCAATGGTGATGATATGGAAAAAAAAATAAAATTCTAATCTAGATCTGATTGATTCTCTTCGTTTTCCTCAGTGATCCAGAAATTCTTCGATCTCAATAATTCTTAGAAATTTGATATTTCTCTGGACACACGACAGAAAATTTGAGCATGTTGTGGATAAGCTTTGTTCTTCCCTACTTATGTTTTTTCTGTAAACATATATTTAACTCAACATTATTCACTAGTAATTCCTTTTGACTAAGATTAAACATAATAATGCAATCTAAATCAATATTGGGGTCTTATTGTTGTCATACACCTGAAACGAATTTTTTTTCCTCTAAATTTCTGTCTAGCCCTTTGATACAAAATTCACCAATGCATTAGTTTATACAAGTTGATAATACTAAACTTGTAGAATAACTTGTTCAACAGGTCAATTGGATACTCTTGTGTGACATGGATGTCGTGTGTCACTTGATCTCCTAAATTAATTATCACACTGAACCTGGGTAGCTATGGGGAAGAGAATTCGCGAGAAAGAGTGTGCGTTGCCGAGTAGAAATTGCAGTAGTAGCCATCATACTCATCCAGGACGAGTTTGGGGAATTCTTCATGTTATAAAGTACCATCATTGGCGACCGGTCAAGAGAAGGATTACAAACAGAAGGCATGGTGGTGGAAGACCTGATGAAAGTAAGTCACAACTTTACCCTTTAAAGCCAAATATTTACTATCATAAAGTGGAAGATAAAATTTACCAGACTATACACATGACACCACAAAGGAGAAAAAAAAATAGAACCATTGGTTTATTCTGACAGGTTTTTGTTGACAAGTCACAATGTTTGTTTCCACTTCTTATTATTAGGTATGTGAAAACCTTCTTTTGTTACTAGAATACTGTTGTTAGCTTTGAATAAGTTTTGGTCTATAGTATTATGTTTTTGTTATTTTAGATGTTTCTGTTTTTTAAGTTAGCTATATATTCTATATAGCACAAGAATAAATCTATCAATTCTATCATATACTTTATATAACAATGGCATATCAAGAGCCTCTCGTAGGCTTGATAAAGTATAGCAGTAGCTAGCCAACAGAGAGTGATAGTAGAAAATACTTGTACAACCTCCAATTCCTAAGTTTGATGGTTACTATAATCATTAGGCAATGTTGATGGAGAATTTTTTCCAATCCAAAGAATATTGGGGTTTGGTGGAAACAGGAATTTCTAGTGCATTTGCTGGAACGACATCCACTGAGGTGCAACAACGTCAAATTGATGAATAGAAGCTTAAGGACTTGAAAGTGAAGAATTATCTTTTTCAAGCCTTGGATCATTCTATTCTCGAGATGATTCTTAAGAAGGACACTACTAAGGACATATGGGACTCTATGAAGCAAAAGTAGCAAGGTTCCACGCGTGTTAAGCATGCTCAATTACAGGCATTAAGGAAGGAATTTGAAACATTCCATATGAAGGCAGGCAAGTTTGTGAATGATTATTTCACATGCACTCTTATGATTGCAAACAAGATGAAGGCTAATGGTGAAAATAAAAGTGACTCTAAAGTGATGGAAAAGATATTGCGCTCTATGACTCCACAATTGAACTATGTGGTATGCTCCATTAAGGAGGCACACGATTCAAACACTTTGGGCATAGATGAATTACAAAGTCGTTTGCTAGTCCATGAACAAAGAATGATTATCCCAGACCAAGAACAAGCCTTAAAGGTGACTTATGGGGATTCTTCCAATCGTAGACAAGGTCGTGGAAGAGGACGCGAATGGATAAATTTTGACAAATCCACTTGATGGAAGCAGCTTCACGATCACAGAGAAGTGCTCCTCGATGCAGAACAACGCAGCGGATTATGAGAAGATGAAGGAAGTTCTGATGCACGAGAGGTGTTTGACAGAATGCGTGAATGTGTTTGGTTATGGTGTGTAGGTAGAATTCTAGTTCAGCAGGCTTTCCAAAGGGGAAAGAAGCTAGAGGAGGCAAAGCTAAAGCAATGCAAAGTTTGAACTTGAGAAAATGGGCTGTATTTCAGCAGCATTTCCTTACTATCAATCAAGTTGAATTTACAAGCAATGAAGCTCTCTCTTTATAGGAGAAGAGAAGCTTGCAAGCCAAGCTACTGGTGTACAAAGCATGTGCTAAAGATTGCCCAGTCCACGTGGGTTTGAAGTTCCATGTAAAACTCATTTATCATGTGGGAAGCATGGAGAATGTGTTGCAACAAGGGGGAAGCCACGACTGGCTGTTTTTCACATGGAAAATGTGGAAAACGAGGCAGTTGGTATGTAGCAAATGTAATTCAAATCAGCTACATGTTTGGTTGCACAATGCTTTCTCTGTCAGAACTGCTGCAGCAGAATGGTTAGCGTGGAATGACAAACCAAGAGGGGTTTTAATTCAAACGTGTGGCTTTTAATTTCTACTCAATTTATCTTACTACGCAAATAATAAATATAAATAAAAGAGTAAGGTTGAGAGAAATTTGCACAGATGATTTTTATACTGGTTCGGATCTTAACAATCCTACGTCTAGTCGCTTATCTCAAACCAAGATAAACAGTTCACTAATCACAAAACAATTACAAATTACAATCACAAAGAAAAAATTTGTAAGAGTTTAGAAACCACCTTTATTGATACCACAAGAGATGAACCTGCACTTCCTTTGAGTCTTCACAAAGGATGAGACACCTCCTCTGAATACTTCACGAAGGATGAAACACCTCCTCCGAATGCTTCACGAAGGATGATCCTCTTCCACACACCTCCTCAGAGTCACCAAGGATGAACCGACTATTCCTCCGTCACCGTAGTAGCGTTTCACCAGCTCCACAAACGAGAGTTTCTCAAGCCGCACAAGAACACACAAGTAACAATGATTTTTGAGTTCTAAAGCACAAGGGAAGATTTGTTGTTGATGGATAAAGAGAGCCTATATATAGACTTAAGCAAATACTCTTCCATTCTTCGAATTGGTCATTTAACGCTTTTAATCGATTAATACAAGTGTTAATCGATTAAAATGAGTACAACGACTAGTTTTCAAAAGCAGAAAACTCCAACGGTCACTTTTAATCGATTAAAATGAATTTTAATCGATTAGCTAATAGATTAAAATGAATTTTAAACCATTAAAATGGAAAAAGTTCAATTTTCAGCTTTTACTCGTTTTAATCGATTAATACTAGTTTTAATCGATTAAAACAGTGCGATTTTGACTCTTAACTCTAATTACAATGTATGAAAGTACATGGAATCAAAACCAATGAAAATCTAAGTCCTAAACAATAAACTACAATTATCACAAAAGCTTTCCAACGCAATACAAGTCTTCATAAGATATTCTTGAATCTTCATTTCTCTTGACTTGATTTTGACATCATCAAAACTTCATCTTCATCATTTTGCTAACATTCTCCTTTGCCTCCTTGCTTGGCATTTCTTCAAGGTGGATAAGCATGGATCTTACCTTTATTTTTATGACCTATTAGAAAACAAAGTAAATGTTAAGTACAAAGAACATACTAAGACTTTTAGAAAGAAAAGGTTAAATCCTTATTCTACTTCCCTTTCTTTATTCTTAGTTGAAGTTGATACTTCTTTGGATGGGAAGTCCCTAAAGGAGTTGCCATCATTCCCTCCCTCTTTAAAAACGATTTGTCCTTCAATCGGGAAGAAATAAAGAAGCACAACTTTGGTTTTTGTTTTCTGCCTGGATCAAAAATTTATCTACAAAAGATAGCAAAAATGAGTATGATGAAGATGTAAGCAAATATAAGAAGAAAAAAGAAAAGTCTTGGACAACTAGAGAATTCCATATGCCCAAGTCATTTGATTTTTATCTTGAGTTACCTGTTTACACAAGGGTAACATTAACTCAAGTTTTGAATTGCCATATTTTGAAAAAGATTGCAAAAAATATGGAATGACAATTGTTTTAAAAGAAAAATTGATAATGGAAGAGTTCACAATAATTGGAAAAGAATTAAAGAATGAGAAAGCTTCCCTTTTAGGTTCCATGGTTATGGTAAGAGTAGAGGTTGCCATCAGTAGCAAGAGCTCCTTCTCCTTATTTTGCTCTTCTTTCTTCTTTTCTTCTTCTCTTTTCTTTTCCTCTTCTCTTCTTTATCTTTCTTTCTCTTTCTTGTCTCTCTTTTTTCTTTCTCTCTTCTTCTTCTCTTTCTCTTTTTCGTCTCTCTTCTTCCTTTCGCTCTTCTTCTTCTCTCTCTTTTCTCTTCTTCTTCTCATTTCTCTTTTTTTCTTCGCTCTCTTTCTTCTCTCTCTCGCTTCTCTTCTTCTTATCTTTTAATCTTCATATCTAGTTTCTTAGCCTTCAACTCTTTAAGGTTAATTTCAAATTCTATTGCTTTAATAAGTAAAACATTGTCATTTAAGCGTTCAAGAAATGTTTGTCCATCTTCAATGTAATCTCTCAATGATTGTAGGTTTCTCTTAATAGTTGAAGGAACAAACTCTCTTCTCATGCAAGATTTAGTTCATTCCAATCATGGATGAGAGATTTTCTACCTATCCTAACATGATATTTCCTTTCATCCCACCACTCTTTTGCATGCACTTCAAATCGAGATGTGTAGAGACTAAGGACATAAGATGCACTATTGCTAAAAAGGAAATAAGATTCAGGTTTACTTTTTCTAGCAATGAATGAATGCATGTAATTAATGTCCTTTTCCCAAGCTAGGTATGTCAATGCACCAATGTCCTCACCAAAAAATGGAATATTGTGCCTAGCTTGTTTATACAATTCATCCTCAATCCTTTCAAATTCATAAAATGAACAAGCCCTTCTTCTAGCTTCATCAAGTTTTCTTTTAATTTCTTTGAAACTAATTGATTGATGAAGACTAGAAGACCTAGAGGACCTATATGAAGAAGAAGACCTATAGGAATCATAACAAGACATCACAACTTTTTAGATTTTGGTGAAGGATTTCTAGACAGATTCTAGAGGTAAAAGAAACCAAATAACTCCCAGAAGGGAGAGGTGAGTCACAATGGACAAGCTTAAGAACCTTGTCCTTCCTTAGCCAGAGTTTCTTTGGTCATTTCTTACCTCAGTTCTAGGTAGAAATCTTTCCAAAGTTTTTTTGAATGCAAGAATGCTATGCACCTAGAAACCAAATGAAGGTTTATCTATATGAACGCGGACCTAGATATCACGGAGACGTAAACCAAAAAATAACAACAAGCAAAATATAAGAAACCATGCAAGTGAATGGAAGAATGAACACGACCCTAAGTGAAAGTGCAAGTGACACATGGAGGCACTTGACACACTTCCACACTAAGATGCGTCTACTAAACTATTACAATGTTTAATGATGGTCTTGGAATTGCTAAGAAAGCATTTTCCCAATCCATTTAAGCTTTAAAAATAAAAGAAAGTTGCACTCAAATGTTCCGTGATATAAAGCACAAGTACAATGAAAAGTGTTTGTAAAAGAACAACCAAGTGTGGCTGCCGTTTCAAAGTGTTGGAATGCCAAATTTTGGATGTGTTTTGCTGCTGAAATGTTTGCTGGAACAATTTTCTGGACAGCAAAAAGGATGCTCTTGGAGTCCAAACTTGTGCTTACTTTAACAATGCTTCCACTCCTTAGTATGCTACCCCATTTGGAGAAGTGTTAGGGTATAAGGTGGGAGGATATTCGATATAAGTTAATTAGAGTAAATAAATATAGTATAGGTTAATTAGAGTAAATAAATATATATTCCAGGAAAATATTCAATATAAGATATTCAGTATAAGTTAATTAGAGTAAATAAATATAGTATAAGTTAATTAGAGTAAATAAATTTATATTCTAAGGAAATATTCAATATAAGATATTTATAATTAAGGATATATGCTAGGATAATATATGGGGAGATATTTATATATAGGGATATTTATATTAAATGCAAATATATTTTAGGGAAATATTTAGTGAGAGATGGACGAGAAATAATTAGTATAAATAAAGTTAGAGTCTAGGGTTAAGGGTATGCTTTTGATTTGTGAGTTTTGTAAGAGAGGTTATGCTCTCAGGTAACTGATGGAGATCCTGCTCCCAGTTATTAGAAATAATTGACGGAGGTTATGCTCCCAATTATTGTTTACTTTTGTTTATTCACATATTACCATCAATAAAAGAGATTCATTCGTTCAATTTCATTCTTTCATTATTCTTTTGCATGTTTTGAGTGTGTGAGAGGGTGTTCTCGCTATGTCTCCTACTCGGTCACGTAACAATTGGTCCGACCTACCGGATAGAAAAGGGTGAGAAAACTGCCGGATAGAAAAAGGTGAGAAAACTGCCGGATAGTCAGAGAGGAGAAAAGGCGTGAGGAAGGAAACTGTCGGATCCAATAGAAAGGAGTGAAAGGCCAGCCAGATACTGATTGAAAGGAGTAGTAGATATCATGGAGGAAAGAATGAATGTGGTCGAAGCGAAACTGGAGAACATGGAGCTGTCCCTGGGAACCTTGGAAGCGACAATGCAAAGGGGTTTCCAAGAACTGATGAGGATAATAGAAGGACTAAACCGTCAACGAGAGGGGAAACCAGAAGGAAGCCAAGGCTCTATTAACAGCACAATGAAGGAAGACGAGGGCGAGAAGGATGATGGATCGAACGGTGGGGGAAGGGACGGACTGAACTGTAATAGCGTAGGTGGACCGAACGGTGTTGGAGGAGGTGGACCGAACGGTGTTGGAGGGAGTGGACCGCACGGTGTTGGACGACAGGAGGAATAACTGAATTGGAGAAAGAGGGTAGAGTTACCCGTTTTTTAACGCTTTGATCCGTTAAATTGGATCAATAGAGCGGATAAATTCTTTGAGTTACAAGGGGTATCGAAGGAAGAAAATTTACGTCTTGCCTACATCTTTATGGAAGGCAGTGCCAGATTTTGGTTCAGATTTTGGAGGGAGCAGACGGGAAACCAAACGTGGACAAGACTGAAGGAGGCAATGGTGTTGCGGTTTGGAGGAAGAAATCAAGGACCAGTCTTCGAAAGACTGACGGCTATTAAGCAATCAGGCTTCGTAGAAGAATACATCCAAGATTTTGAAATCTTTGTGGGTCAGACAAAAGGGGTTGCCAAAGAACAGCTGATGGGGTACTTCATGGCAGGATTACAAGATGGAATTCGGAATCAAGTCCGACTGCTTGATCTGCAGGAGTTGATGATAGCCATAAGGATGGCAAGAGACGTGGAGGAGATCCAAGGCGGCATGAAGGCGGGAAGCGAAAGTATGATAAAGAATCAATCTGGGGAAAAATCTAATGGTGCAGGTACGAGGTTGGAATTGAGCCGAACAGTAACTACGGCGGAGAGCCGAGCGACCATCACAGAGAATGTGGGGACCAGACGAAGAGAAAGAAACGTGAGGGATCTGCCTTATGAGGAATATGAAAAACGGAGGAAAGAAGGAAGGTGCTTTAGATGCGGCGAGCGGTTCGGTCCTGCTCACCACTGTCCAGACAGGAGCTTGAGAGTCATGATATTGGCGGAAGACGAGGAGGGAGGGCCACCACCCAAGCCTCCAGACCTGAATTGATGAAGAGCCATGAGATCAAGCTCCCCGATTCCAACCTTGAGGACAAGGTTGTTCTGCAACGGGGTGTAATGTTAGGGTATAAGGTGGGAGGATATTCGGTATAAGTTAATTAGATAAATAAATATAGTATAGGTTAATTAGAATAAATAAATATATATTCCAGGAAAATATTCAATATAAGATATTCAGTATAAGTTAATTAGAGTAAATAAATATAGTATAAGTTAATTAGAGTAAATAAATATATATTCTAAGGAAATATTCAATATAAGATATTTATAATTAAGGATATATGCTAGGATAATATATGGAGAGATATTTATATATAGGGATATTTATATTAAATGCAAATATATTTTAGGGAAATATTTAGTGAGAGATGGACGAGAAATAATTAGTATAAATAAAGTTAGAGTCTAGGGTTAAGGGTATGCTTTTGATTTGTGAGTTTTGTAAGAGAGGTTATGCTCTCAGGTAACTGATGAAGATCCTGCTCCCAGTTATTAGAAATAATTGACGGAGGTTATGCTCCCAATTATTGTTTACTTTTGTTTATCCACATATTACCATCTATAAAAAAGATTCATTCGTTCAATTCCATTCTTTCATTATTCTTTTGCATGTTTTGAGTGTGTGAGAGGGTGTTCTCGTTACGTCTCCTACTCGATCACGTAACAAGAAGCCATTTGGGAGTTAGAAACTGCAGCACCACCTCACCACAATTCAAACAAAACCACAAACCGTGAGCATCAATATGTGTTTACTGCACCAGCTTTTTTTAAAAAGGCACACCAATTGGACAGCACAATAGAAAGCCAATGAATGTGAAATCTAAGCAATTTGGGGCTGGAAAAAGAGATGGCACACAAAAGGAACTTAAGAAATGATCTAGAACAGATTATGAAAGCAAGAAAGACTCAAAACAGTTAGTGAACTTGTGTTTCTGGAAACTGTTTGATAAAAACTGAAATGTGTTTGATGAAATGCCATTGAGAAATACAGAAAATTGTGTTTTCTGATTTTCAATGTTTCAAAGCTGGATTGCAGGGATTAGTTTGCTTTTTATCATTTGTTTACATTGGTAGATGCATTTAAATGTATACAGAAACAAAATCCCAGCTCTTGCCAATCCAAAAGTGTAAATCAAAACATGATAAAAAATCAAACAGTAAAGTAAAGCTGACTGCACCAGTACGAATGCTGGAAAAAATCGAAACAGTAGGGAACAAATTTTGCGCTACTGTGGTTAATGCCTACAGGAAAGTTCCAGCAAATTTATATGATGAAAGGAAATGTATGCAATCAGTTATGCAGCAAAGAAAGTAACCACAACAGAAATTCACTGGTTCACTTTCAAAATAAAGCAATTTCAATGGTTGAAGACTGATTTTGCAGGTTTGATGTAAAATTGACCAAATGAACAGTAACTTCAAGTTTTAATTGACCAAATACACTTGCTGGACCATGAAAAATGCACAGGAAATAACGGAATCTCAAAATCAGTGTATCAGTTGCCAATTATGCAGAAAATTGTGTGAACTACAGCGGTTTGAAACTGTTCTACTGGAAGCAAAGTTGTGTAGATCAAACAAGTGATTAAGAGAGGTCCTAATTCTAAATCTAGCTTCAGAAAATCAAGCTAGTGAGTATTGGATGTCCTATGATACAGGCAAAGAAATTTAGCACGGTGCGAAGCTGGAAAACACAAACCAGTGGCAGAAATCACGTTGTTCATTCAACTCAAACATTCATTTTGTGATTTTGCACATAACAGGATTGATCATCATCTGAAAACTGATCATATACATCAATTACACTTGTTCACAACTTCAGAATCATGAAATCTGGACAACTATAAAATGCACCATATGAAACCAGAAACAAAGTTTTGATGCAGATGTTAACAAATGATTATATGGAACTCAACCACTGATTTTGATTTGCTGTGATGCATGTAAATTGCAAACGCTTTAAACATATTCAGTATCATTAAACAAACTTGTTTGCCACTTAAAACACCAAAAATGTGGTCGAGAAACAGGTTTGACAAATCAAAGCAAAAGTGCAGTTTTCTGCAGAATAAGCTACGGGAAAGAACATTGTGCAATGCTTTCAACTCAAATGATCAAAGCTGGACGAAACTCCATTGCCTTATATGATCAATACAGAGTTAGCAAATGCCTCAGACACAAACAAAATCGAAAATCAATGCTGGAACAGAATCAAAACCTTATAACAGAGAAAAAATTTGCAAAAACCATTGCACATGACTTTGACAGTACGGATCTGAAATTTAATCTGGAATTGAAACAAAAGTAAGGAAGATGCACCGATTAAAATGATAAGGAAACACTATAGAACAGTGAAAGAAAACGAGAATCCACTCAAACACAATCAAATCAGAAAATCGATGTAACAGTAACACATGGAACAACACAGTACGGAGAAACATAGAAATGGAAGGAAAGAGCACTTAGCTCTTGAAGCGTGGAGTGAGAAACGACTGGCTCTTGATGCCAAATGATGGGAGCAACTTCACCGATCACAAAGAAGTGCTCCTCAATGCAGAACAACGCAGCGGATTATGAGAAGATGAAGGAAGTTCTGATGCATGGGAGGTGTTTGACAGAAAGCGCGAATGTGTTTGGCTATGGTGTGTATGTAGAATTCTAGCTCAGCAGGCTTTTCAAAGGGGAAAGAAGCTAGAGGAGACAAAGCTAAAGCAATGCAAAGTTTGAACTTGAGAAAAGGGACTGTATTTCAGCAGCATTTCCTTACTATCAATCAAGTTGAATTTACAAGAGATGATTCTCTCTCTTTATAGGAGAAGAGAAGCTTGCAAGCTAAGCTACTGATGTACAAAGCATGTGCTGAAGATTGACCAGTCCACGTGGGTTTGAAGTTCCATGTAAAACTCATTTATCACGTGGGAAGCATGGAGAATGTGCTGCAACAAGGGGGAAGCCACGACTGGCTGTTTTTCACATGGAAAATGTGGAAAACGTGGCAGTTGGTATGTAGCAAACGTGCTTCAAATCAGCTACATGTTTGGCTGCACAATGCTTTATCCTTTGCCTCCTTGCTTGGCATTTCTTCAAGGTGGATAAGCATGGATCTTACCTTTATTTTGATGACCTATAACAAAACAAAGTAAATGTTAAGTACAAAGAACATACTAAGACTTTTAGAAAGAAAAGGTTAAATCCTTATTCTACTTCCCTTTCTTTAGTCTTAGTTGAAGTTGATACTTCTTTGGATGGGAAGTCCCTAAAGGGGTTGCCATCACCACTGTTGAGTGCTTCAATTGTCATAAACTAGGGCATTTCCAATGGGAATATCAAAGCAAAGAAAGTAATTATACTGAGATTTCTGAAGAAATGTTACTAATGGATCAGATGGGAGATGAACAATACCAGAGCACCAATTGGTTTCTAGATTCTATTTGCACCAATCATATGTGCAATAGAAAAGATTGTTTTTCCAATCTCAATGAACTATTTTTAGATAATGTAAAGGTCGACAATATGCAACCTTGGTGATGAAAGGAAAAGGAAATGTGCGGCTGCAGATGAACAATCAAATCTAGGTAAACAATCAAATCTAGGTAATAACTGACGTTTTTTATGTATTGATAAATAACTTGTTCAGTATTGGACAGCTTCAAGAGAAGTGTTTAGTTGTGCTTATTCAGCATAACAATTGCAAAGTATATCATTTTGACAAAGGTGTTATCATGAAATCTTTGATGTCCTCCAATCGTATGTTCAAAATTGTAGCAGTGTCTCTTGCCTCTGGTACAACTTGCTTCAAAACAATAACTGAAGATATTGGTCAATTATGGCATTGTCGCTATGGCTATTTGAGCTTTAAAGGCCTCAACACTCTCCAATAGAAAGACATGGTTGTGGGACTGCAACAGCTGACAAAACGCACAAGACTGTGCAAAGAATGTCTGAATGGGAAGCAATAATGAAATTCATTTACAAAGACGACTAATTGGAGAGTTGAAGCACCATTACAACTGATTCATTCGGCTCTGTGTGGTCCTATTAAACCCTATTACAACAACAATAAGAAGTGCTTCATCTCTATCATTGATGATTGCACTCGAAAAACATGGATCTACTTTCCCCATGAGAAATCTGAAGCCTTCAAATTTTTCAAAGAATTCAAAGCCAAAGTTGAACAAGAAGCAGATTTACATATTAAGAATCTTCACACAGATCGTGGAGGAGAATTTACTTCATCAAAATTCTCTAATTTATGAGCTACACATGGAATGAACAGGCAACTCACTGTCCCATACTCGCCTTGGCAAAATGGAGTTGCTGAACGAAAGAATCGTACTATTATGAATATGGTTCGCAGCATGATGACAAAAAATGTATTCTGCAGTGGTTTTGGCCCGAAGCTGTTAATTGGGTAGCTCATGTTCTTAATCACAATCCAACGTTTGGAGTTCAAAACAAAACACCTGAAGAAGCTTGGAGTGGGCAAAAACCTTCGGTTCGATACTTTAAGGTCTTTGGATGTGTGGCTCATGTCCATGTAGGACATAACTCTCGCACTAAACTAGATCAACAGAGTGTCAAATGTATTTTTTTGGGAGTTAGTGAAGAATCCAAGGCATATAGACTCTATAATCCCACTATTAAACAAAGAATTATTAGTTTGGATGTTGTATTTGAAGAAGATGGCTGCTAGAATTCGGGAGACGAATTCACCAGTTCAATTCAAATTGAATTGGATTGGCGAGCCAATGAATATGATGTTGCAATGGACCCTACTCTAGAGGAATTGGCAGATGAAAATGTAGTCGTCAAATCATCCAACCTAGAAGATACTCAAGAAGCTAGTGAACAACAACATTCAAGAAGGCCACACATTCAACCTTCATGGATGCAAGACTATGTATTTGGTGAAGGGTTGTCTGATGATGATTTTGAGTCACATTTTACTACTGACAGTGGAAATGATCCTATTCATTATGAAGAAGTAGCAACAAATCCAATTTGGAGAGAAGCCGTGAAATAAGAAATTGAAGCTATTGAAAGAAATGATACATCGTATTTAACCGAGCATTGAAAAGATGATAAAAAGATTGGGGTTAAACGGATTTTCAAAACTAAGTGTGATGAGAAAGGAGATGTGATAGGTTTCTGTTTATGAAACCTATCTAAACCCACACTTACACACACCAAACAAGAACACAAATAACAAAAGAATACTTTTGTATTGATTTCTTCTTTAATTTGTACACATTCTCAACACCCAAGGGAGCCCAATTCCCCCTCCATAGGATAAAAGAATCATGTCTATACTAAGAATAAAATTGTTCATCCTATACAAAAGTACATCAACTCTATTTATATGAGCTTATTCTCGCCCCTTAACTGTTATTACAATTAAGCTTCTAAAAATCCTCTCGATTTCACTCTTAACTCTTCTTTCTCCTCTCATAAACCCTCCAGACTGTATCATTACCCGCCACCCTATTATCAACCTTGTCCTCAAAGTTGAAGTTTGGAAACTAATCTTTGATGTTGCATACATCTTCCCTAGTAGCTCCTTCTTTCCCTCCTTGCTTCCATTCAATTAACACCTGTTCTGTAGTTTCTTCTCCTTGTAATTTTTGTCGCCTATCCATAATTCTAAGAGGCAAAAATGTTGGCCCTTCAGCTTGGAATTCTACCGATAATTCTTTCTCCACCTGTTTCGTTCCCATCGTTGCCTTCAACTGAGACACATGGAATACTAGATGTATTCTGGATGTGTCGGGCAATCTCGGGTGCAATCTTGAGGGCATAAAAGACTGGCGATGAGTTATAATCTTCAAATATACCCAAACATCAATCTTAATTGTTGCTGGTTTTCTTTTCCGTTTTTCCTACTTGGCCATCAAGTCTTGGGCCCTAGCTAAATGGAACCGAAGCTTCTTAAGCGCTTCATCTCTTGTCTGTAGCTCCTGGGCTACTGCTTCTATAGTCGTCTCTCCTGGTATAAAACAAGTGAGGGTGGGAGGCGTTCTTCCATACACTATCTCAAATGGGCTACACTTAACCGTCCCCTAGTAACCAGTATTGTACCAATATCCCAGCCAAGGAAGAACTAAACTCCAACTCCTTGGTTTCTCTGGGCAAAAACACCTTAGGTACCCCTCCAAAATTCTATTTAGAACCTCTGTCTGGCCATCAGACTCTGGATGATAACAAACGCTCATTTGCAACTGTGTTCCCTATAACCTGAAAAGTTCCTTCCAAAATAAGCTGACTATCAAAACGGGCACCTGATGCAGCCTAACCACCTCCCTAGCGAAAACCTCTACTACCATCCATGCTGTGTAAGGATGTTTCAAAGGAAGGAAGTGTCCGTACTTGCTTAGACGATCAACCACTACCAATACAACATCATGACCCTGTGACTTGGGGAGTTTTACTATGAAATCCATACTTACTTCCTCCCAAAGAGCTTGCAGAATGGGTAATGGTTGCAGCAATCCCTAGGAAGAAGATGTCAGATATTTAAGTTGTTGGCTAACCAAACAGCTAGCCACAAAATCGGTGATAAACTTTTTCATTCCTACCCAGTATAAAGATTGAGCCACCCTGTGATAGGTCCTGTAGACACCCGAATGTCCTCCCGTGTTTGACGTGTGAATGATCGAGGTGGTACTCGAATCAAATTAATATGCAATAAAGTGTAGTATAAACTAGGAAGTGACTCCTAGGTCGTATCTCAAGGACCAAATATTGGTTCAGTCATTAGATCAAACACTTGGTGGGGGGTTTGTTGAAAATTTTGTGCAAGGAAATGAAACAAATAAAACACAAATTGAAAAGTAGATTTAAAAACGATTGGTCACTAGCTCAATCACAGATTAACAACAATTGCACATTACTCTAACCTCTAATCTAACACAAGCTAACCAACTAAGCGAAGATTAAGCATGCTTTCATAAAAGCGAATTAAGCAAACACAATGCTAATATTCAACCAATTCAGCACCATACAATTTCATTAACTAAGCGAAGATTAGACACCAATTAGGCAACTAAGCGTATACCCAATTGCAAGTGCAAAACATATTTAGTATTAGCCAAATCAGAGCAGCACAAACACAGTTCAAACTCAGAAATCTCATGGAAACGATGCAATTTCACTAATGCCCAATCAAGCAAACTTAAGCTATCATTAAAGCGGGATTAAAATAGCAAAAACGTAAGGGAATTCATTCTCGAAACGCAACAACAACAACAAAATGAAAGTGGAAGCATAAAAATGCAATTAAATCTGCAACCAAACTAAAAAATGCAATTAAACATGGAAAACAAAATTGGACAGTAATGAAATTAGGGAAAACGAAATTGAAAAACGAAAATGAAAGAAGAACATAAAACGGAAATGTAATGGCAATTAAAAACAGGATTCAATACATAAAGAGTGAATTGAAAGCTAACCTAAAACCCCCCAAAACGAGGGGGGGGGGGAGAAAATGCACCAAAGCTTAGAAACCTAGAGAGAAAACGTGAAAAATGAGGGAGAGAGGATGAGTGAAATCTGAATTGGGGTTTTAAAAGTCCAAAATTACAAAAATGCCCTTCCTATGGGCTTGACCTAAATGTTGACCAAAAATGGGCCCAAAATCATAAAGTTTGAGCCAAATAGATTATAAATGAATTTAAAATGAAATTAAACTATATTGTTGACGTGATCACACTCTTTTTGTCCCAAAATACGATTCCAAAATTGTCCTGCAAATAATAATTGGAATAATTAGGCCCAAATAATTCAAATTAATTAAAATAAGAATTAATAGTCCAATTAAGCCCAAATAGTGAAAATGAGACAATAATGGAGAAATAAACACAATTCACTAATACAATTCGGTGCGAAAAGATAAATGAATAGTACAAAATAGTGATTCATCAGTGAAACTCAACTATGAGCTTGGGAATCCAAGCTGAGTGAGTTGACATCACTAGTCTTCCCTTATAATGAAGTCTTTCATTCTCCAAAGTAAAAGTGTTAATCTCCTGGCAAGTGTACCAGATCGTATCAAGTAATAAAAATCGGTAATCCCAATATCGTTCTTCCTAGAGGACTCTTAAGGCCTCATCTTTCGTGTAAACTAATTGTTTAAGACTTGAGTAAAGAAATTAATTTGAGTGTTTCAAATGCAAAACAAAAATAAGCATGCAAATGCAGGAATTCAATTGACTTAGAGAAAATATGGATTAATGGAGTTGTTGGGGTTTACAATTTCATCTTATCCACCCTCATATATCTACTCTCCTTATTTACTTTGCTTATTTATCATATTTTCATGCAAACTTTCTTGGTCTACCCTTAACCCAATCCCTTGGTGAAAAGAGCCTATTACTAATTACCAGCTTGCTATCCCTAGCCTCCCCTAGTAATTAATAATGCATGATAAGCGGAAGCAAAATACAATTGATCGTCCTACCCCTATCCCTAGGCGGTATTAACATAATCAAGGAATTCTTCCCAGTTCATGACATTATTGTACGTCCCCGTATCAATAAAGACAAACAACATCTACAGAATGAGTTAAACGGTAAAAGCATTAAATATAGGTAAAGAACCCAACAATTGATAAATCAAGCATATGCAAGCATATAAAGTAAATAAGAATTTGGATATGAGAGTTTCAAAAGATTACATTGTTCCCCAACAACAAAGGGTTTAGTTCACCATAATCATGGTGAAACTAGATGAAATATAATGAAAGAATTGAAAAGCAAACCCTAGATTTGATAAAGTGGAGCCTAAGCATCCAAGAAATCTCCTCCAAGGTGTAAAGCTGTTGTGGACGTTGTTCTCTGCCAAAAGAATTACATTTGGATTCGCACTAGGGCTATATATAAGCCAAAAAGATAACAGAAAGATCTCAAAATCCAAAATATAAAAACAGACAATCGCCCAGGCGCCAAAATTGGCCACTCAGCAGTTTGCCTCAACACACGCCACCGCCCAGGCGCCTAAAATGACCGCTGAGCGGTTTGCCACTTGTCGCTCTGGACGCTCAGCGTCACCGCCTGGGCGCCAGACAATACGTTTCCTCAAACTAGGATGCTCAGCGGTGGAATTTACTACTGAGCGGTTCACAGACTCTTCTTTTCTTCCTTTTTCTCCTTCATTCTTGAGTCTATGACCTTCCTACTTCATTGCCATCTTCAATTTTCATTAAAAACCCTGCAAAACAATGCAAAACAAGCATAATATCTCTAGAAACAACTTTTGACTCTCATGTGACACAACTTAAGAGTTTTACTTGATTCTAAGCTCATTTTAAGCTACAAAGGGTGTGATTTAATATCAAATTTATGCATGAAAATAACGATTTTGAGACCGTTATCAGTTATCAAGTAATATAATTGGTAAACCCAATATCGTTCTCCCAAACGACTCAAAGGCCTTATCTTTCGTGTAAATCAATATCGTAAGACTTGTAGAGAAAATTTACTTGTGGTTTCAATGCAAAAACAAAAGGTAAACATGCAAATGCAATTGATTCAATTGACAAGAAAAAGGTATGGATGAATGGAGTTGTTGGGGTTTACAATTTCATCTTATCCACTCTCTTATATCTACTCTTCTTATTACATTCACTTTATTATCTAATTGTTATGCAAACTTTCTTAGTCTACCCTAAACCCGATCCCTCGGCGAGAAGAGCCTACTACTAGTTATTGGCTTACTATCCCTAGTCTCCCCTAGTAATTAGCAGTGCAAGTACCACAGAAGCAAAACACAATTGATCGTCCTACCCCCTATCCCTAGGTGGTATTTGTTAATCAAGGAATTCCTTATCAGTTCATGATTTCCCCGTACGTCCCTGTATCGACAAAGGCAAACATCTATTTATCAAATGAGTTAAACGATAATAGCATAGAGCATAGATAAGAAACCCAACAATTGATAATAATAGCATATGCAAGCAGATGAATAAAACGAGAATTTCAATATAAGAGAGTTTCAAAAAATTACATTGTTCCCCAACAACAAAGGGTTTAGTTCACCATTTGGTGAAACTAGATGAAATACAATGAAAAAATGGAAAAGCAAACCCTAGATTGGATAAAATGGAGCCTAAGCATCCAAGAAATCTTTTCCAAGGAGTGTAAAATAGCTCTGGACGTCCCCTTCTGCCAAAAGAATACAAGTCCAAGCCCAAACAAGTCCAAGCCCAAACAATAGGACATAAAAATAACAGAAAACAAGTCCAAGCCCAAACAGATCATTAAAATCGCAGAAAACAAGCTTGCGTCCCCAGTGCTCAGCGCTCAAAAACGGCGCTCAGCGGTTTGCCAACTGGCATTCAGCGCCCAAAACTACCGCTCAGCGCTCTGGTCAACATTCTGGTCAACTGGTTGACTTTTCTGGTTGACTGGTTGACTTTGTGGTTGACGGGTTGACTTTTCTGGTTGACTGGTTGAATTTTCTGCATTCTATTTAACTTTTCTGCAATGCAACCCTTGATACTTCAATCCTTCTTTCAAATCATTCAAAAAACCTACAAAATCAGGGGAATTTATTGATAAAATCATAAAACATATCCTCAGCTCGCTTATTCATAAAACTAAAGCAAAATCATTATTCCAAGCAAGTTTCTAAGTCAACAAGGGTGCATTTAATATCAATATTAAGCATAAAAATAACGGCTTTTCAACCGTTATCACAACCCCAAACTTGAAACTTTGCTTGTCCTCAAGCAAACAAGATGAAACTTAATATTCCACCAATCATCACAATGGTTCAACATATTCCAAAACTTTTCTTTCCAGATAAGTAATCACTCAAATTAGCTCATCAATATAATTTAGTCAAGATGTGCACATGCTTTTGATTCAAATTACTCATCATGGTGTTCACACAATCACATAATCTTCAAACAGATGTTATTCTCATGAATGATTAATTAGCTAAGCATAGATATAATCATGAATTATGGAATCAATCCTCACTAGATAAAGTGTTTCACTCAAAGGTGTTTTAGAAGTCACTCCTTCCCTCTACTATCCACATGTCACATAGAACAAAGTTGCCTTTCATTTGCCACAATCAAACATCATCACATACACATGTCATCACAAGGACTTTTCAAGGCTTATAATGTGGTTGGGCTAACAAGGAAAATTGGTTTTTCTAGATCACAAAACCCTTGAGTTAAGAGAGCTATTCATACAATCATGGTTCAAGCACAAACTCTCTTTTTACCAATCTCACTCATTCCCAACTTTCCCTTTTCTTCACATTGAGCTTTTCTTTTCATGCTTTGCTTTTTCTATCTTTTTCATCTTTTCTCATGCATTTTCTTTTCAACACATAAGCTCAATGTATAACTTTTCTTTTCTTTTTCAATTCTCCCAACAACCCCAAACTTGAACTTTTAACAATACCCCAAAAATATTTCTCAACCTAACTCAAGGCAAAGATTTTCAAAGCAAGGATTTTCATCCTGTTTAAGGCTTAGGTTCAAAAAAAAGGGTAGAACATAAGATGTTCTTTTTCATGTGGGACGATATTTTGGCTTAGAAAAGGGCTTATCAAAAACGGCCTTGATCATGTGACACATACATGCAATTCAATCAATCATAGAAACTTAGGCAAAACCATTCATGCTTCTAGTAGATAGAAAATATATCAATAAGAACTTTGGAGCTCAAAAACCTCACACAAGCTTATTCCAATCATTCAATCAAATACCCTGCTTAGCCTCATAATCACAATCACAAAATCACAATGCATCTGTTCACACAGCTTGTGAACCACCACCTGTATATCAGCATATTGTGCACATTTTCAATATCATCAATATCAAAGCATCATCAAGCAATACCCATCATATAAAAATATCAAAGCATCATCAAGCAATACACTAGCTTGGGTTGTCGAAACAAACTGTCATTTTTTCCACAACTTCGTTCAAGGCTTTGCCACCTTCCGATAATCCCTCACGAAACATCTATAATATCCAGTGAGGCCAAGAAATCCTCTCAAATATTTTATGGTTTGTAGTTCTTCCCATTCTAAGACCGCCACCACTTTTTTAGGTTCCATTTCCACCCCTTTTTCTGAAATCAAATGCCACAAGTATCTAATCTGCATCCTCCCGAATTAACACTTCTTTCTATTGGCCACCCACTAGTTCTGCCTTAAGGTACTTAGCACTTGGCCAAGATGCTCCAGATGTTCCACCCATGACTTGCTGTAAACCAAAATATTGTCAAAGAATACTAACACAAACTTCTTTGGGTATAACTTTAGCAAATCGTTCATTGCACTCTAGAAAGTAGTTGAAGCATTAGTGAGGCCGAAGGGCATCACCAAGAAATCATAATGGTCTTGATGCATCCTAAATGAAGTCTTTGGTATATCTTCCTCCCCCATTCGAATCTGGTGATACCTAGCCTTGGAAAAATACCTCACCCCCTTTAGTTCATCCAATAGTTCCTCTATTATTGGAATTGGAAACTTATCCGATATGGTGGCTCTATTCAACGCCCTATAGTTAATGCAAAAGCACAAACTGCCATCCTTCTTCTTGACTAGGATGACTGGGCTAGAGTAAGGGCTAGTGCTGGGTCAGATGATCCCCGCCCTAAGCATTTCTGCTACTTGGTTCTCAATTTCTCCCTTCATCAAATGGGGATAGCGATAAGGGTGTAAATTCAGTAGATCAGCCCTTTCCCTTAGCGTTATCCGGTGCACCATTCTTTATCGGGAGGTAGCCCCTTAGGCTCTTGAAACACTTCTGTGTACTGCATCAAAACCTACTCCAACTTCTCTTGTTGCTTCCTTGTCAACTCACTACAATTCAGGGTAACCTCTCCCAGCTTGGCCAACCAATTCACCCCTAGTATCAGGTCAACTCCCCCAAGTTCAAACAAATAGAACTACTCCTCTATCTCAATTTCCCCCATGTTGACCGCCAGCCTCTTACAACGACCTTGGGTTTTATTCCCCTATGGGTAACCCTAATACCTCTACCAATTCTCTGGCTATGAAGTTGTGGCTAACGCCATTATCAATCAAGACCAGCACCCTCCTTTCTCCTACCCACCCTTGTAACTTCATCGTCTTGGGTTGGGTGAGGCCTCCCACCGAAAACGAAGACAATTCCATCTGCCTTTAATCCATCCCTGCCATTTCCTCCGTTGTTTCTTCCTCTTCGTCTTTTCCAAAGATCACCTCTCTCAAGCTCCGTTCAGGGCATCGATGGCCTGGGTTAAATGGTCCTCTATAGTGAAAACATCTACCTTCCTCTCGCAGTTTAATGTACTCTGGGTATGGTAGGTTCCTCGCGCCTCGCCCTCGATTGTCGCTTCCTATAGTACTACCCACCTTCGACGTCGTGTTACCCAAAGTTCCCTTTTTCTTACTGAACCCTCGCTCTCGGAGTTTCCTTATCTCCCTTGGTTATTTCTGGTGGGTTCTGATCTTGCTACTGTCCCCACACTTCCTTGATACCGTCCCCAGGACTGTTGGTTCTTTGCCATGATTCTGCCTCCTGTTTTGGAACCTCGATGTGCCTCTTCCACATCCCCTGCGACCTCCATTGCAGTCATTAATTCTTTTGGGTTTTGGGGCTGAATTTGGCTCCTTATGTCCTATTTTAGGTCGACAAAGAAATACCCTAGTAATTAATCCTCTGGAACCCCCTTTATTTGACCCACCAACATCTCGAAGTCCTGGATGTATTCATCCACCGCCGCCCTTTTCTTAATTGCCGTTAATCGTTCAAACATGGTTCCCCTATCCCTGCCTCCAAATCTTCTCACCAATTGTTCTTTCAATCCTTCCCAAGAAAGCTTCTCTTTCCAAAATCGGAACCAATAGCCTGCGCTTCCTTCAACAGAAATGTAGGCTAACCGTAGATTTTCCTTCTCCAACACTCCCTAAATCTCGAAGAATTTTTCTACTTTGCTAACACAGCCCAAAGGGTCGAGACCTTCAAAAGTGGGTAAGTCTACCCTCTTCACCCAACTGGGTTGTAACACGTTTCGTTCGCCGTCCTGCTCTTCGTCAGAACCTTCTCTCCTTCTCCTCCAATTTGTTTTAACAGATACTTGGCTTCCCTCCGAATTCCCATCAAGATTTCTTGTTTGTCCTCCAAGAACTCGCGTGAGTTCTTTAATTTCCTAGCGTAACGCTATAGTCTCCGCTTTCAAACCATCCATTATGATCTCTATGGCCTCCATTTGCCCCTCAAGAACGTTCATCATTCCCTCTACTCTGGCTTCCAACGCACTCAACTTCCCCTCCATATTGCCTCTCTCTCATAATGATCCGGCAAGTCGGACGAATTCAATGGTTTCTATTTATGAAACCTATCTAAAACCACACTTACACACACCAAAAAAGAACACAGATAACAAAAAAATACTTTTGTATTGATTTCTTCTTTAATCTGTACACATTCACAAGACCCAAAGGAGCCCAATTTCCCCTCCATAGGATAAAATAGTCCTACCTATACATCAAACCTATTTATATAAGCTTCTAAAACTCCTCTCAGTTTCACTCCTAATTCTTCTTTCTCCTCTCATAAACCCTATAGACCCTATCAAGATGTCAGTAAGTACAAAACAGGTCTAGTGGTTCGAGGATATACTCAACAATATGGAGTAGATTACAAGGAAGTGTTCGCCCTTGTTGCACATATTGAGACTATCCGATTATTCATTGTTATCGCTGCTCATCATGGTTGGCCCATTTATTAGCTAAATGTCAAATCTGCCTTCTTGCATGTGGAGTTAACTTAAGATATTGTTGTTGACCAACCACAAGGATTCGCTAAACAAGGGGAAGAGAGCAAAGTCTACAAGCTGAAATGTTCTCTATATGGCTTTAAAACAGGCCCCCCGTGCTTGGTAGAATCATATTGAAAGTTATTTTGGTTGCCGTGGATTTGCAAAATGTGAATATGAACCCACGTTATTCACTAAAGTGGTATATAACAACTTTATGGTGGTAAGTTTGTATATGGATGATTTGATTTATATAAGGAATGATGATGAGTTGTTGATGAAGTTTAAGCAATTAATGTAGTCTGAAGTTGCTATAACTTACTAGGGAAAAATGAAGTTATTCCTCGGTCTTGAAGCAACACAACAAGTTGATGGTATTTTTGTTTTTCAAAAGAAATATGTGACATATCTCCTAGAGAGATTTGGCATGAGAAATTCCAATTTTGCTCATAATCCAATGGTTCCATGAAGTAAATTAGGCAAAGATGAAGAAGGAAAGGGAGTTGATACAACACTCTATAAGCAAATGGTCAGGAGTTTAATGTACACAACTGGCACACGACCAGACATTATGTATAGTGTAAGTCAAGTTAGTCGATTTATGGAATATCCAAAGGAGCTTCATTTTCAAGCAACAAAGCGCATCATGCATTACCTCAAAGGAACTTACGAATTTGGACTGTTCTATCAAAGAAATCAAGGAAAAGATTTGATTGGTTATACACACAATGACTATGCCAATGACATTGAAGATAGAAAAAGTGCATCAGGCTATATTTTCATTATGAGTAAAGTTGTTATTTCATGGAGTTCCAAGAAGCAACCAGTGGTGAGTCTCTGAACAACTGTGGCGGAATTTATAGAAATAGCTGCGATTTCCTATCAGGTTGTATGGCTTAGACACATACTTGAAACAGTCGAAAGAAATCAAACGAGTCCTAAATTTATGTACTGTGACAATAGTTCTATCATCAAGCTGTCAAAGAACCCAGTTATGCATGGGAGGAGCAAACACATTGATGTACACTTTCATTTTCTAAGGGATCTTACAAGGAATGAAATTGTTGAACTGCAACATTGTAGCTCACAGGAACAATTAACAGATGTCATGACAAAGCCACTTAAGTTGAAAGATTTTATTTCAATGAGAAAGGAGTTACGGCTGGTTACAAATCTAAACTGAATATGTGTGATAGTTCAGTTTAAGGGTGATAATATTAGACATGTGAAAACCTTTTGCTATTACTATTTCCGTTATTTTAGATGTTTCTGTTTTTAAAGTTGGCTATATATTCTGGCACAAGAATAAATCTATCAATTCTATCATATACTTTATATAACACTTATGTGCCACAATTTCTTTCACTTTGTAGGAGTTGAAAGGCCAGGAACTTCGGATGATTCTGGACTTAACTCTACGCCTGATAATTGTACGCCATGTGCAGAGTTTTCTAATGTAAGTAAACTAGAATACGTTGGTTGCTTTCAGTATATTTTTGGGTTGTTGCTTGTCGTTTCAGTATATTATCATGCATTATTGGTTCATTTTTTCCATTTAGAATTTGTCATCGTGCATTTTGGAGCATTACATGTTTATTTTTGTGTTGATAAGGGGAACATTGTGAAAGTAGAATCTAATTTGATGTTTGGTACAGTCCCCTTCTCCATCCAAAAGTTCTTCTATCAAATCCCGATTTAGGTCACTTCTCAATGAAGATATATACAAAAGGAAAGGTCGACACAAGAGAAGCTCAACTTGCCCTGCAAAGACATCACTGCAAATACCTCATGTTGATTCTGTTCACAACTTGGAGGTTGACCCACTTAGTGAATTGTTACTAACTGTTGAGAGCCCTGAACCAGTTCTAAGAACCTTTCAGAACCATCTTGCAGAAGGAACAATGGATGTGTTATCACCAGTTTTCTCTGATAAACCAATTGCTAACAATGACAAATGCGTAGCTTGTGGTACAATTTTTTCTAGTGACACTTTGGAGCAAAGCAAGATTCATAAACACTTGAGCTCTCCTATTCAAGATGGCCCGGAAGAGAAGTTGTTTAATGCCAAGATACTCACAACTGATGCTTCACCCCACCTCTTCAGGGATTTTCTTGATGCATTGGATGTGATAAACGCAAACAAGAACTTTCTATTGGAATATATAAAGGATCCAGGTTGTCCTTTGCCATTTCACACTCATCGTCAACAATCTTCGAAAGCTAATATTAGACGAACCAGATCTCTTTCTTTTCCTATATCTACCTCATCATCTGGAAAGCAAGATTCTGATCCAGGTCAACTCATAAACCAAATGATAGATGATCTGTTAATTGCAGAAAAAAAGAACATACAAACTCAAAGTAACATGCCAAAGCCAAATGAATCCGTACATTACTGTTTACCGTGTAGTTCTTCGCATAATTTCGATCGAGTAGGTGAAAGAGATCCTAATTCGTCACCAGTTTCCCCCCAGGTTCCCAACAATGTGAGAACTAGTCATTTCAAGGATCTTAGAAATAAGATGAGGCGCTTAATTGAAGAGGGAAGAAATGAAAGGCGTCGCATTACCATGGATGCCATACTTGACAAAATTCCTCGGGGAAAGAGACTTACAAAAAATATGAAGAAGTTGATTCATGACATGTCCAAAGATCCCACAGTCAATGGGGAAGGTGAAGAAAGTTCAACGAGTGGTTTTCAGAGCCGTCTCTCTTCTATGTCATTCAACAAGCGCCAACGATCACCCATGAGGAATTCTTCTCTAAAAGAATCAATTGGAAGATATTCGCAGTTGTACGATACTTGTTTTAATAGTGAAGGCAAGTATGCTAGGGTTGAAAACTCAAGAATCAAAGAACAAGAGGCAAACTCTATATTAAAGACCCCAAAATCCTTCAAAAGGTTTCTTTCAATGCCTAATTTGAAATCTTACTTTCACCACAATGAGGAGCCTTTTTTCCTTTTATCCCCTCAAAACTCAATGAAGAGGCATGGAAATAGAAACATCAGCGCAAATGACATTGATCATGACAATAGGAGGTTTAATCATAGCGATGACTCAAAAAGTCAATTTTTTCCACCTACACTGGTTAATAACACAAATCAAGAAATCAGCTTGAAATCTGAACAAAAACAACTGCTTGTCAGGAATGCTTCAAAATCAGGAATAAATTTTAGTGCTGAGGAAAAGGAAGATAACATGGGAATTGAAGGTTTAGAAAACTTGAGAGACCGTGGACAAGACATTGGAGCTGAAATAGATTACCCAGCGGAAGCAAACTCAGTCTTCTCTTCTGATACCAGCTTTCTTGACGTTTCATTTGATCTAGAAGGTATATTTGATCGTTTTATACTTGAGTATTTCATTTTGTCATCCATAACTTTTAACTTACCATGCTCTTATTTCTTCATGTTTGCATTTTGTGTGGGAGCACAACTTGTCTAATGTTGTAAGAAATTAGCATAGACAAATGAATGAGATTCCATCTTATGTTTTCAATATTACAAGTTAATGGTGTTTGTAATTAAGATAAGAAATTTTTTTATTAAACATTAAGATAATCAAGAGTAAAGTTGTCAAACTCGAGAGTTTATGTAAACTTGTGGAAGCTTCGTAAACTTGAATTTTAAACTTAGTAAACTCGTAAGAGTTTACTTTGTGTAAAAATATTTTAAAATATTTATAAATAATAAAATAATTTAATATTTATAATGTTATAAATAACGTTTTTATTTTTTATAGGATTATTATAATTATTAGTTTATCATATTATATATATTAAATATTTTTCTTAATATTATTATTCTTCTGTCATAATTTTAATTGAATATAGTTCACAGTTCAATTAAAAAAACAAGTGGTTGAAGTGAATATTGGCCCAAAAGTTTAACATAGTAAAAGGAGGCCCAATAAACCAGAATAATAAGTAATAGAGGACTCGACTTTACTTTAGTATTAAATATTTACATGCTAAAATAAAAAAACATAAACACTAAAGATAAAAACGCGTAGTAGAGGGATTAAAACCCTAACAATTTAATTTCTTTAATAAAAGCACAAACAATGTCATTTAGGGGTTGTAACGTTAAAATAGAAAAACTTCACTCCACACGTAGAGCTTGAAGGAGGCGAGATTAGGAGCGACAACGGTGAGCACGACGGCAAGCGCGGACCAGGCGAACAGAGCGCGACCACGAGCCAGGTGAACGACGAACACGAAGGTTAGCCAATGAAGTGCGACCACGAACGACAGTGAAACATGCATTGCCCTAAGCTCAAAAGGACTTCCTCTTTCTTCGTTTCTTCCTATTTCAAACTCGCAAAATCCCTGCAAAATCGCGATTCTAACTGAGCCCACCGAGTTTAGAATCGATTTCACCGACTTTACTCGAAAATTGAGTTTGCTTCTAAGTTAACACGGAAGCTAGAACTGGGAACGCAAACTCATCCGAGTTAACGAGTTAACTCGCGAGTTTGATAACCTTGATCGAGAGGTAATATAGATATGAAGGTACCCTTCCAAATAAAAGATGATTCCATTAAGGAATTCAAATGGACATAAATAAGAACAACGAAAAAAGCATAAAAAGGACGTGAACATTAGAGCATAAGAACATAAAGACCTTAAATAAAAGAAGCAATATATAGAAAGAAATGGAGAAAAAGAAGAAGAAGAAGGAGATGGCTGCACACTGATGGTTCAGTCCATGATGAGTGGTGGCTAGCACCACTTGAACCTTAGTTAAAGATGACACAAGGGAGTTCAAGAACACTGAAATATCAATTTTTAAACTCCCACACACAACCGAGGAATATAGACTCTTTATTTAAACTATTGAGCACATTACAAATGGTGGAGAGGTTCCCTTATATAGGCTTGGAAGGGATCTTTTACAAAATACACAAAGATGTATTCTAAAAGGTAGGACAAGATAACTCAAGCTACACAGGATGACCTAGGCAACACACTCTTACTCTTCAAGCATTCCACGTAATGAGCAAACACTAGTGTAGAATTGGCCTTTAACGTCACCCCTTAGTCGTCGGACCACAAAATATCCAAGGTAAATTATTGACTGATGGCATTTTCGTAAATAAGTGGCCATATATACATCGGTTAGGAGGGTCAGTAGACGTCAGTTAAAGCCATATCTGACGTCTATTATGCCCTTAGACGACGGTTAATGTCATGTCTGACGTCTTTATAGTGTCCTTAGACGTCGGTCAGTGCCATGTCTGATATCTATAAAGACGTCAGTCATGGCACTAACGGACGTCTATAAAGACGTCAGACCTTCACAGTTCAACGTCCCATTAACGTCACCCATAAAGACGTCGGGTAGGGATCTGACGTTAAAAGCCCAAAATAACATACGTTTAAAGCCCTTTTTGCACTAGTGAAAGTTCTCCTTATTAGGTCTATAGAGGAGGGGGTTCATTGGGGAGATACAACAGTAATGAGATCTAAGCCCAACCACATAAGAGATTGACACCACTCTCTACCCAAAACCTTAAGATAATGGGTAATAGGTCTTCACCTTTATATAATGTTCTACTTTCTCATTTTTACCCAATGTGAGACTTAGAATAACACTTGAAATTCTAACAATCTCCCCCTTCAAGGTTCAGTCCTTCCACAGTGGTACACTCCATCTCCAATGGAAGCATTCGAGTACCCCTCTGCATACCGTCGTTCATCTTAACGGGACATGCTTACCTGGAACCCTTTGCTAGGAAGACTTTCGATACAAGGACCATTATTCTAATCTGAGCCTAACATGGCTCTAATACCACTTGTTGGGTCTATAGAGGAAGGGGTTTCATTGGGGAGATACAATACTAATGAGATATAAGCCCAACCATAAAAGGAATTAACACCACTCTTTACCCAAAACCTTAAGGCAATGGGTTAATGGGTCTTCACCTTTATATAATACTCTACTTTCTCATTTCTACCGAATGTAGGACTTAGAATCACACTTGAAATTGTAACACTCCTATCCTCCAAAGATAATGGTGTTTTCTCAAACTAACATTACTAAAAATAATGCATAGATAACTCTTTGTAAGCACTATCTATATATGGGCTATCTATTAATAGATAGTGCTTCTAAAAATAGCATTATCTATTGTCAACCACCAATAGATAACACTTTTTTTATATACGTGTTATCTATTGTCGGCCACCAATAAATAATGCTTTTTGAGAAAAAGTGTTATCTATTGTCAACCACCAATAGATAGCTTTTATTTAAAAAAGCGCTATCTATTGGTCTAATTTTTTTTAAAAGTAATTAATTTTAGAATAAAATATTTTTTCAAAAGAAAATATAAAATATTGGTTCTATTATGTACGAACTTACACTATCTATCGGTTCTATTATATACAAAAAAATATAAAATATTGAGAAAAATATGACAAAGGTCTCAAAAAGAATGTTCATTAATATGAATAAAAACTATTGGTACAATAATATTTCAAAATATAATCATTAAGTCGTCTAGTACGTGCCATGACATTACATTGTTTTATAAGATAATATATACAAACATAAACATGTACATCACTATAACATAACCTATAAGCATGTACTAATTACAGGTAAACATCAATCTTCCCCAACTTCAAGGAAGTAATACATTGTCATAATTTACATTCAATGTTTCAAAAGAATATACCTACAAAACCTTGTTATTGAGATTATCTTTTCCAATTTTAGTGTTTCAATTTCCTTCTTACATTCTTCAATCTCAATTTCTCTTTCCCTTAGGGCATTCTCAAGGTTATCTGTCTCAGCTCTATCCTTTTGTGCCAGTTCATGCAATTTCTAAGAAACTAAAAGCTGCAAGTGTTAGTAACAAGAAAACATAACACAATACAACAAATTTTACCAAAATACATTTCAACTAACATATACATTTGCTATTATGAGACCTCCAAAAACCTTTTCTCCTAGCCTGTTTGAAAGCATTGCAATGAAGTTCACGTATTGGAATAACAAAATCAGACAATGTAATTGACATAATTGTATACCTAACACTCCTGAAAATTGTGTTTATTTTCTTCCTTGAGCTGCATGTTTCTCTCACGAAGTAAGTTCATTTCTCTTACCTACAAATTATTTAAAAAAAATTAACAAATTATTTGATTCATCAAACAATAAAATCACTAAGAAACACTTAAGTTGAAATCTATAATCCTATTATGTTTGCAAGAAACAAGCCAAAGATAATATAGAAAAGTAGATTTTGATGATAGGATTATCAACCTAGATTTGCAACGATTTAACTCTTCTTCAATAAAAAAAATGATTTTGATTTTGCATACTCAGATTCTAGTGATGCGTGTGCAGACCCCAATTCGAACCCTATTTGAAACACGAAGCCCATTGTCATTGTCACCGTAAAACTGGAGGAGAACGCAGACCCTCACACCGTAAAGACATCACCGTCGTGCTCACACCACCTTAAAACCTCTTTTATTTTTTTTAATCGTTTAGTAATAGATAATGCTTATTCAAAGAAGCGGTATCTACCGTGTCCAAATAGATAATACTTTTTTAAAAAGTCTTGTCTCCATATGGGCTTCTCTTAATTTGACCAAAAATAGGCCCAAAACTGAAATCTGGCCCAAAATTAATAGAATTAAAATTAGAAATGAAATTAAAAAGAATTATTGATGTGGAAAATAATGAATGACGTGGACACACTATTGTTGTCTCAAAATATGATTCCAAAATTTTTCCTGTAAATAATAATTGGAATAATTAACCCCAAATAATTCAAATTAATTAAAATAAGAATTACTAGTTAAATTAAGACCAAATAGTGAAAACGAGACAATAATGGAGAGTTAAACACAATTCACTAATAAAATTCAGTGCGAAAAGCTAAGTGAATAATACAAAATAATGATTTATCACTATTCATCTGACAAATCGAGCTACACTCGCTGAAAGCAATAGTGGTGCACGCATGCATTGAGTGAGACCATATGTGTGCTGGGCACAATCAAGTCAGCGAAGTCTTGCAACACTTCACTCTAAATGAGATAGTTCTTTACTTCTACTTGCTTTAGAATGTCCTCTAGGTCCTCTTGAAGTCTTTTAGCCATTCCTGTAGTGATGAGACCTTGATTGAAAGGTAGGCTTGGTCCTTGATTGGTAGATGGGCTTAGGCCCAAGCTATCACACTGGAATTGATGGTCTTGATTGGTAGTGGTCATGGGTTGAGAAAATATTTTGGAAGTAATGTAGAATGCAGTCATAGTTTTTTTAAAGTAGTTTTAAAAAATTATCTACACCTAGTAGATGATCGAACATAGTTATGGTACCAATGTTAATATTTTGAAGTTGTGAAAGAAATATTTGATTGTATAAAGAAAATGTGGGGATAGTAAAATGTGAAAGTATAGTAGTTGGAAGAGATTTATTTTTTAGTTGTGTTGTTGTTGTCATGCTTCAAATGAAAATGCACATAGGTATTTATAGATCTCATCTCACTTAAATTCTAACTAGAAACTATATAAAATGTTCTAGATGTTTACCTATATTAAATGTTATGGGTTTTTCCTCAATTCTTTTTTATAATGTTCTAGAATTTGCATTATATTTTAATAACTTTGATGTTATTTCTTATATGTTTTGTTATGGCTCTTGTACAATTAGAATTGAAATTTTTATCTAAATAACTCACCTGCTAAAAGTTTTCATTAAAAGTCAACATAGTTGAAACTTCAATTCTGAGTACAGAATACAGTCGGAGGATGGCGTAGCTATTATATTTCATGTGCAAATATTTTAGTCGTCTAGATAAAATCGTATACTTTAAACTCGAATGGATCTTAAGAGATGGATTTTGTTTGTCACCATCAACGTAGATGAAGCAATGGCTTGAAATCAAATTTTACATTAGATACTTGAAATACTTCAATTGTTTACATTCGGCAACAAGAAACACATTTCAATTTATTGTTTGTGCGAATGATAACCTCAGCTGGTTTGCTTTGAATTAGCCATTCCTTATAAAAACTCAATCTATAAATTTTCAGCACAATCTTGCTCAACCTGATTCATTGTTGCATGGCTACAGCTGTTGATTTTATATTTACTAATATTGATCATTTCATGGTTAGTACAGAAGAATTAAACTCAGAATTAAAGCAAGGGCAAGATGATGAATTGGATCAAATGTCAGAGCAGCAAGAGGGTGAAGAAAATCACCCGGAGGCGGGTGAGAATTTTCAAAACCTTGGAACTCTAAGTGAGAGCTTCAACTATGAAATTCCATGTATTGAAGTTGATCCAAGTAATGAAGCAGCATTTAATTATGTGACAAAGGTTTTAGATCTCTCAGGGTTCACTGGCCAGGATTCCCTAGGGATATGGTATTCTGATAACCAACCAGTTGGTCTTTCAATATATGAAGAATTGGAGGGTTGCTTGCTTCTTGATCCTGATTGTTCTGGCGAAGGTGGAGAATGTAATCACCTGCTTCTGTTCGATATAGTAAACGAAGCGTTGTTGGAGATTTTTGGAAGATCATACAACTATTATCCAAGACCCTTGTCTGCTCTCTCCCATGTTCATCCACTGCCAACAGGAGAAAATGTGCTCTATGATGTTTGGAAGCTTATTAGCTGGTATCTGAACTCAACAATATCTGACAGTTACATATCATTGGATTATTATGTGAGCAAAGATCTATCAAAATATGATGGGTGGATGAATCTTCAATTTGATTCTGAATGTGTGGGGCTTGAGATAGATGACTTGATTTTTGATGATCTTTTGGAGGAAATAATATTCACCCAGTTTACCTAAGTTATACGAGCTCTATAGTTTCTCCACACCGTGATAAATATTTTGTGTAAGAGTTAATGTAGGTTCTACTACAACTGTTATTCTTATCCAATTTCTTTTGATTGAATACTTCAACCCAATGCATCTATTAATTAATGATTTAAAAATAATTTTATTCGACAATATTCATCAAACTTTAATTCTTTTACAAAAGTTTTATGATTTTGGTTTTTTAATATTTGTAAGCTTAATTTAAATTTTGTCGCACGGTGCTTATTATTTCACGAATTTTATCATTTTTAGGTGTATTTCATTATTTGGAATTTCATATTTGCTTATTCAACGATTTTATTTTTCTGCATAATTTGCATCATGTTTTTCACTTTTTTGTACCCTTAATCATAGTGGCAACAAAACATGTTTAAAAAAAATTGTGATACAATTGCTTTTTATAATACATTAAAACTAAGAATGACAAATAGACTAATTAGTGTATATTTATGTCCTTATTTAATCATTATAGGTTTTGGGTGTAATTTGATTATGTTTTCACTTGTTCCCCATTGCTCCTCTATTTCTTTTGGTTTGTAGCTTCTTATCCATATGTTATCCTCCTTTGTCCTTGGCCCCATTACAGTCATAAAAGACCTTTTGATTTGAACATGCATATGTTTTGAGTGTTGATATTAGAGGCTTGCCAAGTTTGTTTGATGATTGCTTTCTTGAGTGCATTGAGTTGATATTGTTTATCCTAGACACTTGAGAGATACAGTAATAGTGCATCTGTGAGATTCTGTTGCTTCTCATTCACCTCTTAAGTCGATTGATTATTTTGCCACGTTTTGAATTGCTTGGATATTTCCATGAGTATCTGGTTTCTCTGATTATTTTTGTGTTTGATGTTGTCTACTTCCATTCCTATTTCCAGGTTTCATTGAGAATTGTGTAAATCAGTTACTTTACTTGTGTGTCTTTTTATCATGATAGGAAGTTGGTAAAAAAGGTCTTTCTTCCAAGACAATAGGTATTATTGTTCAATTCACGTCTAAAGCTTTTCGCTGGGAAATTGAAGTCCAAGTGGTTTGGGCCATTTACAATTAAGGATGTCAAAATGCATTGGGCAATTGAGTTGATAGATTCAGCTTCTGACGATCCACAAAGAAGTTGGGTGGTTAATGGGTAATGTCTCAAGATTATTTGGGAAAGTGTTTTGTGATGTGCTAGACAATTGTAGTTTATTTATGTTGTTTAGGCCAAGTTACATTTTGCTTGACGAAAAAAGTTTCAAGTTTGGGGTTGTGATAACGGTTGATTTTATCGTTATCTGTGTTAAAATAGAAAGACTCAATTTCTCACACCAAGAGGGGGAGTGAATTGGTGAAACGTAAAAACAATGTTCTTTTAAAAAATTTTTCGCAAAAGGTGATGCCTTTAAAACTTTCTTGAAACATAAGGAAAAATATTTTCAAATGCAGCAAAAATAAAGTCGATTTAATACAGAACAGAGTCGACTAAAAATACAAGTGTAGGGATCAGAGAAATGAAACACTGCTTTTTATACTGGTTCGGCAAACCTGCCTACATCTAGTGTCCTTCCAATCATAGGAAGCAAATGCACTATAATGATCAAGGTTTTTACAACAAGGCTTTTATAGAGACCTCACGTCAAAAATATAAAACACCTCTCTAACCCTCTAATGAAAATATAGGAAGACAATAACAGGACCAGCAGCAAGAATCCCCTTTTTTGCTGTCTCAACCCTTTGAGCAACCCCTCAAAGTCAAGAACACAGCACACTCTTCTTCTTGTAATCACAACAGGGAAACAACCCAATCTTCAGCAGATTGTATATCTTGATCTTGCAGTAGACACCTTAATGTGTAGATAGATCAGACTTTCAATGCACAACAATCTTGCTCTGCAAGAAATCACAAGTAGATGATCACCACAGTCTCTTCTTTGATTCTTGGAGCTTTTTCACTCTCTATAAGACAACACTAATCTGAAAGATATCACAAAATCGTTAGTATAAAAAAACTTCTTACAAAAATCAAATTTGCGTCAATTTATAGAAAATCACAAGTTTGGCGCATTTTAATCGACTTTGCTACTAATGCAGTCGAATATAACAAAACAATTATAATAGTTAGCAGCAGTCAAAATTCGCAATTAATGCATTCGATTTACATTTAATGCTTGGTGAACCAAATTAAAAATATGACCGTTAAACAGTTATGTCAAGCATTAACAGAATTTCAAAACATAACAGACTTAGTCGAATGCAATACGCATATATTCGACTATGTAATAGTGTAAAACATAGTTTTGAAAAACTTTCTCTTTGAAAAATCTCACAACATACTTTGAAAAGGTCTGTGCAAAGACACGAGTTTTAATCGACTCACCCCATAATGAAGTCGACTTAAAACTGTTGTTTTGCCATACAATTTAAAATCCAGCATGATGCATGTGGTTTTTCTTTTCCAAAAACACGTGTCATGAATTCAAGTATAAAATCACATATATAGCATAGTGAAATGCAATGAACAACACAACAACAACATAAACATGTTATCATATAATCATATAACATGTAAGCATAGAACATGTAACACACAATACACATGTGTTATTAATTATGTGATGTCATCATCAAAAACCAGAAACTCTAAGATTGTGGGTTCAGCTAAACGAGTGCTCCCCCTAACAACATTCTCAACAATCTCCCCCTTTTTTGATGATGCACAACCATGATTAATAATCAACAATGTTGTACAAATCAATACAAACACAGGTACAAAAACAACGTATTACGTCTGTTATTTTTGGCTTTTAACGACGAATTCAAGCTCGACGTCATAGCAGGTGACGTAAATTTTACGTCGAATATTACAGGATGATGTCACTCCAACAATTTGACGTCGAATCGATAGACATTTTACGTAAAGTTAACGTTGATTTTGTACATCGACGTTACGATACGTCGACTAGTAAGGAGTTTGACGTCCAATATTTGAATAAATATTTATATTTAAAGTACGATTTGTCGTCTCATGTATGGCGGAATTGACATAATATTGACGTCAGCGAGGAAGATAGCTGACGTAATGTTCACGTCGAAGTGAAAAGTTGACGTCAATTTTTGAATAATATTTGAATAAATATTTATATTTAAAGGAATATTTGACGTCATACATAAGGGGAAAGGACGTAAGGTTGACGTCGAATTTGTCGATAGGGGATGTTACTATCGTTGAGCCGTAGAGATTCTCGCCCAGTGTTTCATTATTATCGTTATCCACTGCATTATAAGAATGTCATTCAGTTCATTATTTGACGTTAAGATACATATTTGAACGTTGAACAATGTATAATTCGACGTTCCTTCAATGTTTTTTTTCTCTTAATTTTGGTTCGTTTTAGCTCATTTAACCAAACCTGAAATACAAAAACCAGTTTTCCAATTCATATATATTCACAGAATTAATTAATTTAAATCATGCTATCATCAATTCATCAATTCCAATTAAATAGTAAAACTAAAAGACGCTAATGCTATCATCAAAACTTAAAAGAACCTAGTTTTCCATTCATGTATTCACAATATTCATCTATTTACAGTATTCATCTATTCACAATAATCTATTCATGGTATACATCTATTCACAGTTTAAAAGTTGCACAAGTAAGCAAATGCTACTATCATATAAGGAAAAACCTAAAGCTATAGCTATTTAAAATGTTTATTCAAATATCCTACCCATTCCTCTCTTATCGTCTGTATTACTGCATTGGGTAATGAAGAGGTAGTGTTGAACTGCTGCAAAATAAAGGAAACTTTACAATTATATTCATTTTAATGTCAAAATTTTATTGATATTTGTAAGATTTTCAAATGTAAATTTCTACATCAATGCAATCTCCTCTGATTTCTGCTCGGATGATTAACTTCATATATGACGTGATGTAGTAGCCACATGCCCAGGAATCATTATGCTTATTACAGTAAACATGTGAAAGAACTTAGTCAAAAGTAATGGTTTAAATTTGAGTACGAAAATTAAAGGTTAAAGATCAACGAAATCCAACCTTAGGATATATAATATCAATTTGTTGTCCTCTGGTCCTAGTTAGAACTCTAAACAAATTTGAAACATTTCAAACATTAGAAGCATAAGTTTATTAATATCATAATGAATTGATAAGAATGAATGTAATACTTACCTATTTCTCCCATATGCCTTCGTTGTGATCACATCGAGTTGCATGTATTCCATCGGGTACATCATCAACCTTATTTTCAATGGTTCTCGATGAGAAAGAGCTTATCTCAAGTATATTTAGAGAGTCTTCATCATCAGTTGTGTGCATGGCTCTGGCTTCCAATACCAATGACCATTTATGATTCATTGGGTCAGTGACATAGAATATTTGTCTTGCTTGACTAGCCATAATAAATGATTCATCCATGTAACTTATTTTGTTAAGATCTACCAAAGTGAATATGAGGTCTTCTGTCACCACACCAGAATTACTATCAACCCATTTACAATTGAAATCTAGAACTCTAAAAGTGACATAATAAATTTCCCAAATTTCTTGTATTATTCCAAAATAACGGATTGATGCTGTAATTGGATTCTTATCCTTGGAACTGGAAAAGTGTACACCCTTAGCTTGTAGGGTAACTCCACCATTTTGAACTCTACTTTTATCATCTTCCTCCTTTGAATAAAACAAGTAATTGTTTATGTAATAGTCGCCGAAAGTGATCACATCAGTGTTAGGTCCACGAGCTAGTCTCAATAGATTTTGAGAAACATTAGGAGTCACATAAATCTTTTTCTTAAACCAAGCTAAAAAGGATTTGCTATGTTTATTAAGTGTCCACTTTTCACTCATACGTGGATGTGCTGACTTAATTTCATCAATGTGTTGTGAAATATAAGGAATAACATCGTTTGTGTTGTTTAAAATGTACAAATGAGCTTGATTAACTTCTTTTCCACTAACACTTTCAATCCTTACTCCTCGAACTCCCTTTCCTTCACGTCTATGTTCATATCTTTTCTTTGGAAGTCCTATTGGTTCACAACTTGGCATATAACTTGAGCAGATTTCAATGGCTTCCACTGCAATGTAACGGTCTATAATCGAAGCTTCTGGTCTCAATTGATTCTTAACATATCCGTTTAAGATCTTCATGTATCCTTCAACCGAGTACATCCACCTCAAGAAAACCTGCCCACATATTCGAATTTATCTCACTAGATGGACAATCAAATGAACCATGATATCAAAAAATGAGGGTGAGAAATACATTTCCAATTGGCACAAAAGTCTGATGGCCTCATTTTGCAAATCATCTAATTGTCGAGGATCAACAACTTTCTTGCAAATGGCATTGGAAAACAAACTCAAACGTGTGAGAATACCTCTAACACAGGCAGGTAATATGGCTCGAATAACTACTGGTAAAAGTTGTTGCATTAAGGCATGACAATCGTGAGACTTTAAACTAACTAACTTTAAATCTTTCTTAGAAACAAGGCTACTAATATTCGACGAATAACCTTGTGGAACCTTCAAACTATGTAAACATTGACAAAAAAAATGTTTTTTTTAAAGAGTGTGACAAGGTGGAGGAAGATAGGTGCATCTTCCTATGGATTGCAGATGTAACTCAGAACGGATTCCCATGTCAACCAAGTCTTGTCGTGCTTTCCCTCCATCTTTTGTCTTTTCTTTAACGTTTAGTAAAGTCCCAACAACACTATCACATACATTTTTTTCAACATGCATCACGTCTATGCAATGTCGCACATCAAGTTTACACCAATATGGAAGATTATAGAATATTGATCGTTTTTCGAAATGTTTTTCTCAACGGTCTTTTTTTTTATGTTTTCCAAAGACAACATCAATGTTCCTCACTTGGTTGTATACTTCTTCCGCATTACATGGTTTGCATCCTACGTCATCTTTAGGACTTCCATTAAATATTTTTTTCAATCTACGGTAAGGGTGATTTCGAGGAAGGAATCTTCGGTGTCTTGTGTTAATAGTTTTCTGCCCATACTTTAGTTGAAGATAACTAGTATTTTCTTCACAAATCAGACATGCAAAATGACCTTTAACACTGAAACCACTCAAGTTCCCATTGTTAAGACTCCGGCAAGTGTACCGAATCGTATCAAGTAATATAAATGGTAAATCCAAGTATCGTTTTCCCTAGAGACTCTTGGCCTATACAGTTATGTGATTTGTTGACTATATAAGACTTCAGGACAAAATTTTTTTGTTTTTATAATGGAGAAAATAAATATGAATGCAAGTGTTGATCAATTGATCAAAAGAATGCATAGGTGAATGGTTGATAAAACATGGAATGATTATGTTGTTGGGGTTTTCGACTTATCCTATCCACTCTCATGTATTTACGAATTCATCTTCTTCATTAATGTTAATGCCACTATCTAAAACACTTAAACCTAATGTCTCGATGAAGTAAGCCTGTCCTTAATTACAAGTTCATACAATTCTTAGCAACCCTAATAATTAATTCTGGAGGACAAGAGTGTATATGCAGTCGACCCTTGTATTCCTATGTCTAGGTAATACTACCTTTGGGAGGATTTCCCCAGTTCTAGATTTTCTCGTATGTGTCCATATCGACAAAATCAATAATCATGCAACTGAATGAGTTAAACAAAGCAAGCATTGAGTATAGAGGAAAAACCCTAACAATTAATGAAGTAAAGAATATATAATAGTAATCAATTCAATACATAAGAGTTTAAAAGGATTTCATCATTTCCCAACATCAATGGAAGTTTAGTTCACCATAGACATGGTGAAACTAGATGAAATATGGAAAAGAATGAAAGATAGAACCCTAAAAGTTGAAGATCGGAGCATCCGCATCCAAAATCCGCCTCCAAGGGGTGGAAGGAGTGTTTCTGCGCCTCTTTTTGTCAAAAGATAGACCCTCTAGTTCATCCGGACCCTTATATAGTTTATAAAAAATAGCAGAAAATTGGCCTAAGCCTACGTCGTCACCTCTCAACGCTAAAAAGGGCGCTCGGCGGTAGATGCGACACTTAAATGATGCTCAATGGTGGCGCTCAAGCATGAAACAAGAGAAATTGGCCCTCAGCGGTGGCGCTCAGGCTCGAGACAATAGAATTTGACGCTCAACGGTCAAAAAGGGCGCTCAGGGCCATTTGCGATTCTTCTTTGTGCTACTTTTCCAGCTTTTCCTGAATCCAACTCCTTGCTACTTCAACTTCTTCATCCAATTCATCTCAATTCCTGTCAAAACAAGGAAAACCAAGCATAAAACCCATAATACCACCTTGAACTCTCTTATTCTCAAAACTTAAGCAAAATCATGATTTCAAGCTACTTTCTAAGTCATTAAGGGTGTTTTTAGTATCAAAATTAAGTATAAAATAATGGTGTTTTCTACCGTTATCACAACCCCAAACTTAGAACTTTGCTTGTCCTCAAACAAATAAGATATGGCTCAGTCTTCCACCAATTAGTACAATGGTTCAACATATTCCAAAACTCTTTCTTTCAAAACAAGTAATTACTCAAATCAGCTCATCAAACAGAATTCAGTCAAGATGTACACATGCCTTGATTCAAATAACTCGTCATGGTGTTCACATAATCACATAATATCCAACAGTTGTTATTCTCATGAATGATCAATTAACTAAGCATAGATGTAATCATATACTCATGGAGTTACTCCTCACTAGATAAAGTGTTTCACTCAATCACACAGGTGTATCTAGAGGTCACTTCTTCCCTCTATTATCCCAATGTCATATAGAACAAAATTGCCTTTCATTTACCACAATCAAACATACTCACACACACATGTCATCACAAGGACTTTTCATGGCTTGTAACATGTCATCACAAAATCCTTGAGTTAAGAGAGTCATTCATAAATTTATCATTCAAGTACAATCTCTCTTTAAACAAACCAATCTCACTCATTCCCAAATTTCCCCTTTTTGCATTGAGCTTTTCTTTCTTTCTTTCTGTTTTCTTTTCTTTTTCTGTTCATGCTTGCTCAACACTTAGCTCAATGCTTATCTTTCTTTTTCAGTTTTTAACTTGTCCAACAACCCCAAACTTTAACCTTTATCAAAACCAAACAGTGATTCTCAACTTAACGCAACGTAGAGATTTTCAAAAGGGTTTTCAAATCATGTATAAGGCTCAAGGTTCAAAAAGGGTAGACGATAACGGTTCAAAAACCGTTATTTTTATACTTAAATTTGACACTAAACACACCCTTTATGACTTAAAAACTAGCTTACAATCATGCATTTTGCTTAAGTTAGAGAATAAGAGAGTCAAAGATGGTTTTCTTGATTTTTTGCTTGGTTTTCCTTGTTTTGGCAAGAACTAACATGAATTGGATGAAGGAAAGTGAAGTAGCAAGGAACTGGACTCAAGAAAAGATGGAAGAGTGCACAAAGGTAGAATCGCAGCCACCGCTGAGCGCAACTTCATCATTGAGCGCCAGTTTCGCTGTGGAGATCTTTGTCAAATGCTCAAGTGCCAATGCTGAGGGGAGAATTTAAGTATCACGCCCACCGTTGAGCTCTACTCTACCGCTGAGTGCCAGCCTCTTTAGTGAATTCACTATCAAACACCTGGGCGTCAACGCTGAGCGTTAATCTTGAGTGTCGCACCCACCGTTGAGCGGTAATCCAGCGTTGAGCACCATATTCGTGGGCCTGAGCCAGTGTTTTGCTGATTTTAATGAACTATATATTGATTTGCACGACCCAGAGAGGGTATCTTTTGGCAGAAGGAGGCGCAAAAACACTATTTTCACCCCTAGGAGGCGGATTTTGGATGCGGAAGCTCCAACCTACAAATTCTAGCGTTTTATCTTACTTTCTTTTCATTGTTTTCATCTAGTTTCACCATGTCCATGGTGAACTAAACCTGCATTGTTGTTGGGGAACCGATGTAATCCTTTGAAACTCTCATGTATTGAATTGATTCTTAATCTATATGCTTTACTTCATTAATTGTTAGAGTTTTTCCTCTATTCTCTATGCATGCTTTGTTTAATTCATTCAATAGTGTGATATTTGATTTTCCGATATGGACACATACAGGGAAATCTAGACATGAGCGAATTCTCTAGGGAGCAATATTACCTAGACATAGGGGTAGGAGGAACAATTTCCTTTAAGCTTTTGTGCGATTTTAATGCATGATAAATTGCCAAGGAGACAAGACATTATAAACTAGTAATTAGGAGCAGGCTCTCTTTACCGAGACATTGGGTTTAGGGTAAATGAGAAAGTGGCATTGATATTAATGAAGGAGTAGAATTCATAAATATATGAGAGTGGATAAGATAAAGTCGGAAACCCCAACAACATAATTCATCCATATCATTCACCTGTGTATTTTATTGGTCAATTGATCAACCTATGCATGCATGTTTATTTTTGTTCTTGCATTATAAACACCTATTTTGTTTCTCAAGTCTTATCGTTTATATTACTTGGCACGATTCGGTACACTTGCCGGAGTCTTAATAGTAGAACATTTTGTGCTCTCTTTCATTTGGGCTAAAATCATGCATTGGCTAAGATAGGGATAATAAAAAATGGCCTTGATCATATGACACAAGCAAGCAAGTCATTCAATCATAGAAACCTAGGCAAACTCATTAATGCTTCCAAAAGAATAACAATCATTCACCACAAAAACTATGGAGTTCAAAACCTTACATATAGGCTAATTCAACATTCCACATACTCTAGATACCCATCCTACTTAGCATCATAATCACAATCGCAACATCATGCATCTGTTCACCATATTGTGAACAACCACCTGTATATCAGCATATAGTGACAATCTCAACATCAATCAATATCAATGCATTACCAAGCAATACTCATCACACGCAAATCAATATCAAACCATTACATCAGATATAGGTCTCAGATTGAGTACATCAACACCTATTCTAAAAACCGAAGAAAATAAGTTCAACAATACAAACAATAGATAAGAAAAATCATGCTCTGGTGATGATAGCATCCATCAGTGCATGTTATCTCAGCTCCTCATCCCATGCTATCATCAGAATCTTGCTCCTCCTCCTCTTCTTCTTCTTCCTCTTCTTCAGCATCTTCATCATCTTCATAATCACCATCTTCATCATCCTCCTCCATAGCTGGAGCTTCAGCTGCTCTAGCTCCACTAGCCTGTGCCTGATCATCCGGCCATCCCACCACAGTGTTAAATTCATCCATCCTCCACTACCGTCTAGGGGGTGTATCATACATCCCTATAATCATATATGCAGTGGCCATCTGCTGATGAGTCGATATTTTATTGATTTCATTTAGTTTATTACACTAAAATAATCAGGGAATTGTGCTTAATTGTCCGGTATTTTCGCGTTTTTTCTAATTATGCTTAATTTGATCGGAAATTCTTATTTTAGTTAATTTGAATTTTCTGAGCTAATTATTTGCATTATTAATTTCAGGGAAAATTTGGAAATACAATTTGGAGCATTGGGAAGGAGACAAAATAATTCAAGACTCTCTTAAAATTAGTTATATTTTAATTTAGTAGTTTAGAATTAATCAAATTGTAATTTAGAAGTTTAGTTTTTTTTTTTTTTAGACAAGCTAGTGCATATTGGGCCAAATTTTGGCAAAAACATATTGAGGCCAATTATGAGTGTGACACTTGGCACCCTAGGTTTTGTTTTTGGGGTGGACCCCACACATTTTTCAGCTACACCTCATGGCCTAGGGAGTGGCAACCGTCATTCTCTTTTGGAGACTTTGGGAGAACTCTCTCGGCTGGAAGAAGAGGGGATATCATTTTTCTTTAAACCTTGTGGATGGAGATTGTTTATGGTTGAAGGAGGGACAGTGCTTGAGGGCTAGCATCCAGCCGCCACCCATGGAGATATTTTTTTTTAAAGTTTAAAAAAATGTAGAAGCTGACAGGAAAGGGGAAGCTCCATTTTTAATTCGGGGTTTATGCATTTTTCTTTATTATTGAAGTTTTATTGCAGCATTTAATTTGCATCTAATGTCTTGATTTCAGCCAAGTATCATCCAGCACTTCGAACATTTCTTTTCATTTTCTATTAGAAAGCATAAGAAGTGATTAGTAGGAAAGTGCATGGTGGATTCAATCATTTTATTTCCATTTGCATTTATTTTCTTTACTTTAAGAGTAGTGTTACGGCTGGGAGAGGTTTCTTGGATTTAACAATAACTGTTTTTCATTTGGAGAAAGCACATGTCACGGTTTAGAGCATTTGGTCACGGTTTATTTAATTTCATTTAGCTTCACGGATGCAGTTTTCATTTTCTTTACTTTTAGAAAAGCAAGGAGCAGGAGGTGTCCTGGGTCATGATGGATTAATTTAAGCACATTTTTTTTCTTTAGAAAAATTCCTTTAGCAAAAAGTACACGGTGATGACTCAGTTTTTGGAGAAAGGGCTGATTCATTTTAGTTGAAAGAAGTGCACCACGGTGATTTTCTTTGCATTTAGAGAGGTACATGCGTTTCTTTTTAGAAAGGCTCACTTTTATTGAATTTACTTTTCATTCGGCTGGAAGAAAATAGCACATGGTTGCATCAAGTTTTCTTAATTTTTTTTTATTCATGTTGGAACCGAGAAGAAGAAATCATTTTTATTTTCATTTCAAGCAGCTGCATGTGAATTCATATTTTGGAAGAAGAGAATTTATTCATCTTGGATTTTAGTCATTGGTTTTATTCCCGCAATATGCATTTTACTTTTTACCTCAAGTATTGCATTTTAATAGCTCTAATTATGCTTGAATATTTGTCTATTGCAGCGTTAGGTTTAGCATTTTCATTTACTTTATGTTGTCTAGTCTGTTTGATTGTATTAATTTAGTTGCGATGTTAGCTTAGGTTAGGTGAGTTGGTCATTAGCGATATTATAATGTTTCCCTGAGATTTTTGGACTGTCTTTATGTTTATTCTACTATGCCTGACACTCTATGAAATCTGACTGTGTTCTTGCAATGGGTACACGCTTAGTTGCCCAGTTGGTGATTGCATCTTCGCTTAGTTGATCGATCTGTATAGAACACATAGGATGGAATAGATGTATTGCGTTCGCTTAGTTCGTGATTATGATAGCATGATTAACCTTCACTTAGTCGGTTAGCTATGCTGGATTAGAGGCTATAGTAGTTTATTCATGAGACCTCTGCACTTTAATTGTTATACTGCTGCTTTGATTTCGCTCAACATTTAATCTGTTTTGTGCTTGCGATCGGGTATACGCTTAGTTGCCTAATCGGTGTTTAATCTTCGCTTAGTTGATTAGACTGTATGGTGCATGACTGATTGGATTTGAGCATTGCATTCGCTTAGTTTGCAATTTTCAAAACCGAATTAGTCTTCGCTTAGTTGGGTGATTCATGTTGGATTTGGATTAGAGTAGTGTGTTATTGTCGTTAATCTGTGATTGGAAGCATAGTAATTGAGTTAATGACCAACCATTTTTATTCTGTATTTGATTCCATTTTTACATTTTTGTTTCCATTTCTGTTTACATCTGTGTTTACATTTTTGTTTGCATCCGTGTTTTAATTTAATTCAGCTGCATTCACAAAACTTTTCAACAAACCCCCCCACTTCGTGTCTGACCTAATTCTCGAACCACATTTGGTCCTTGAGAGACGATCTAGGAGTCACTTCCTAGTCTATACTGCATTCTTTAATGCACATTAAATTTGCATGGGGTGCGATACTCATCACCTGCCCTGCATCCTAAACTCCATCAGGGATATATACATGTCCCTCATTTGAAAAGGCTCTACATCCTGGGCGGCGCCTGTGCTGATGGTGGTCCTCTCCTATGAACTCTAGGAGGATGTCGTGGTGGCACTGGCTGGGCTGCCTCATCTATCCCGCAATACTGATTATAATAGGCATCATCAATCGACTTCCTTGGTCGCTCCATCGACGGTGTGGAAATGATATCCCCAGTTAACTCACAAAGATGTGTGATCAGAGACGGATGCCCCAAGGGTGCTTTGTTGTTCACAGTGTTGGCACAAGTCTGAATCTCATTTGTTGTGACCTGTCCAATGTTAATGTTTAACCCTCTGATCACACAATAAAGGAAGATGGCCCTACCGACAATGATATCAGAAACATGAGAACAGGGCTGAATGTTGGCATGAGTGAATGTCATCCAGTACTTCGCTAGAGGATTCAAATGAGCTCTCCTAATGTGAACAGGTGCACCATTCCTATTCCTCTAAAAGTGCCCTCCAGGCACACACAGTGTCCTCTCCATGTCATCAAAATCTGCTCCTTCTTCCATATTTAGTGCAAACTGACACTGTTCACTAGCCTACTCAGTATGCAGAAACCTGTTAATAGTATTAGGATCATATCGAATAATCTTTCCTCTGACATAGCTCATGTAGTCCTCTGTATGAGTGTTAACAAATGGCCTTACATTGGTGTAGAATTCATTGATTACCGCTATGTTTGCTGGTGCAGGGTAAGTAGCTACATTCTCCCATTCTTTTCTTTCTAATTCATCTCCAAATTGTAGGGGCCAAGTTTGGTATCCACCCCACTTTTCGCTCCATCAAAAGTCTTCGGTCTTGGACGATTTGGAAGTGTTGTTCATGTTTCCGAGAGAGAAACTTTTTAGAATAAGAACGCTCTGATTCCTTCCTCTTGCTTCCCACGGTCTTAATTCTCTTCCCTGATGAGGAGGCCATCCCTGCATCAAAACAATTCACAAAACCACAAGAAGCATTATTAAGCATTAGTAATCCACAAAACAACCTCCAAACACACTTCCTATCATTGTTGAGGGCAAAACATGGGCTCTCAGCGTCACCTGTAACGACAAACATGCAAACAGATAACACAAAAATTGCCAGCAACCCAAAAATCATACTTCGCAGAAATCGCGCTCAGCGCCCCAGACTAGCGCTAAGCGGCAAACAGTTTTATCTGCACAATAGCCCTATTTGGCCTTTAAACGTTACTCACATACATTTTTCATAGTTCCAGTCCTTAATCAAGCAATTTAATTAGTCCAAACAGTGATTATTTTAATAAATCATGCAAAAACATCAAAGTGCCTCAAAAATCATGCTTAGACAACCATGTTCATGCAAAATCATGCTTTCGAATACCCTAGAATGTAAAATGCATGCACTTACTTGGGTGGAGATTCTCAATGTGTGAAGAATGCCCTATGAATTTGAGGAAATCAAACCCTAAAAACAGTGCTCTCAACAAACCCCAAACTTGGATGGAAACTTGATGCAAAATGGGTGGAGAAAGGGTTCTATGAAGAGGGATGAAGGGGAAAGTGGAGAGAAAGTCCTTGGAGAGTGTTTTGGAGTGGCTAAAGTGAGTGAAGAGTGAATGGTACAGCTAGGGCAGGACCTAGGGTAAGGAAAGTTTGTAATTGTTAACTTCATGGCAAGTGTACCAGATCGTATCAAGTAATAAAGAGACGGTAAGTCCGAATATCGTTTCCCAAGGGACTCTTAAGCCTGAACGTTCATGTGAATTGATTTATAAGACTTGAATAAATAATAAATTGATTTGTCAATGCAAAATAAAAATTAAACATGAATGCAAGGGTTTTAATCGATTGGCAAGAAAAAAGATATTGATGAATGAGGTTGTTGGGGTTTACGATTTCATTCTAATCTAGTCTCAAATATCTACTATTCTTATTAGATTCAAATTTGTTATCAATGTTCATGCAACTTTCTATTTTACTCTAAATCCGATCTCTCAGTGAAAGGAGCCTAATCACAACTATTAGTTTACTATCGCTAGTCTCCCTAGTAATCACTCATGCAATATCCACAAAAGCTTAAAGCAATGGAATTTTGTATTCCTATCTCTAGGTAATATGTATTCATCAAGAGAAATTCTTCATATCTAGACCTAACTATACGTCTCCATATAGAAAGAATCAAAGATGATGCATTTCAATAACGTCTTAAAGAAAACATTGGTAAGAACGGAAGAAAAACTCAAACTATTGAATAACACAAGTATATGAATAAAATTAGAAATTCGATATAAGAGAGTTTCAAAGAATTACATCATTCCCCAACAACAAAGGTTTTAGTTCACCATAATCATGGTGAAACTAGATGAATTGAATGGAAAGAAGATAAAAGATAACCCTAGATTTGTGAAATTCGAGCTCTCGCATCCAAGATCTGCCTCCAAGGTGTGAAAACTGTGTTTCTGCGTCCTTTCTGCCAAACGATCCCCTTCTGGTTCGTCTGGGTTCTATTTATAACTCAGAAAAGTAATAGAATTTTGGCCCAGGCCCATAAGTACAACGCTCAGAGCTAGGTTCACCGCTCAGCGGTGGGTGCGGCACTCAAAGTGGGATGTTAAGCGTTCACACCTAGGCGTTTCGCAGTGATTTCATTGGAGAGGCCAACGCTCAGCGCTGATTTTGGTGCTCAACGGTAGGCGCAACTCTATCTTCTCCCCTCAGCGTCAGCGCTTAAGCGTTTGATAGAGTCTTTGTTCAGCAAAGCTGGTGCTCAGCGCTAAACTGGCGCTGAGCGGTGGCTGCGAATCTTCATTTGAACCTTTTTTTCATCCTTTCTTGAGTCCAACTCCTTCCTACTTCAATATCCTTCATTCAATTCTCCTTAAGTCTTGTCAAAACAAGGAAAACCAAGCATAATACCCATAAAACAACCTTTGACTCTGTTATAACCTAACTAAGACAAAATGCATGATTCCAAGCTAGTTTCTAAGTCATAAAGGGTGTGTTTTGTATCAAAATCAAGTATGAAAATAACGGCTTTTTAATCGTTATCACTAATGGGCCATCTCACACTCAGCCCAATTTAAAACCCAAAACCCAATTTTGCAGAATTCGCGCTCAGCACCCAGACTAGCGTTGAGCGGTGAGCGCGACACTTATTCCTTTTCTTCTCTAGCTTGAGCTCAGCGTTCTTAACTAAATCCCCTCAACTTCAACTCTCAATTTTTTGAATCTCATATATTTTTCCACTCACTTCACACCCCCTCACTTAATCAATACATTTAGTCTCTCACACCATTCAAACATTCAACAATTAAGCACCTATAATGTAACTAGAACATAGATAAATCAAAACAAACAAAGATAACTTCAAACAATTGGGTTGCCTCCCAGGTAGCGCTTGTTTAACGTCACAAGCCTGACCCATGAATCTTCTAGCACCCATCAGTAGGTGAATATCTTCTCACCATCACCCATCAATAGGTGTTTAGCAACTTAGTATCCTTTAGTAGATACTCAATCATCTAGCATCCTCAGGAGATGCTACGCCTTAGCAGGCTCATAACCCAACAAAACAATGTTCCAAAGTTTTTAAATTACATCACTAAATTAAATAAATCAAAGAAATAAATCATTGGGGTGCCTTCCAGCAAGTGCTCTTTTAACGTCATTAGCTTGACCCGATAAAGCTTAAATTCCATCTTTAATGTTGGTGTTCCTCTTGCTTTCATCACACCAACTGATCAACTGCTTTCGATCCACCTTTTTGACTCGTCTTGAATGTGGAGCTTCAATCTCTATCACTCCATTCTCTTTAAATTTTTTCACAACCCACAACTTGTTCTTGAATCTTACAGGTACGCTAAGTTTGAATTATGCATCCACCGAGTCATAATGAACCATCCTTCCTTTGTCATCTTTTTCTTCTTCCCTTACTTGTGACAAGAAACAATTTTTACCTTTGATGACCGGCTTGGCAGCTTTAGGCTAGTCATTGGTGCATCCTCACATGCAGCTTTATGATTAATCTTCTTCTCTTGAATTTGTTGCTCCACTTTGAAGACATTAAAGATCACCTCATCTTCTTCGTCTTTAAGAATTATTGACCTATCATCCACATTGATGATTACCTTGGCCGTTTTCGTGAATGGTCTTCCAAGAATAATTGAGATCTCATCATCCTCCTCCATCTCCATCACCACAAAGTCCACTAGGAATTCAAGTTTCTCTACTCGAACCACAATATCCTCTGCCACACCATAGGGTTTCTTAAGGGATCCATCCGCCATTAGCAAAGAAATCTTTGTCGGCTTCACTTCAAGACCACCAATCTTCTTAAGCACAGATAGAGGCATCAAATTAATGCTTGACCCTAAATCAATTAGGGCTTTCCCTATTTTCACATTCACAATGATGCAAGGAATGGTAAAACTTGCTGGATCTTTCACTTTTGGAGGACGTTCCTTCTTCAAAGCCACACTGCAAGTACCCTTCATCAGTAGTCTCCTCATCTAGATATCTCTTCTTTTTAGGAACCTTTTTAGAACTCTTACATACACAGGAACCTGTTGCAATGCATCAATCAAAGGAATTTTAATCTCCAATTTCTTGAAGATTTCTTTAAAACAAACTAATTGTTTCTCTTTATCAAACTTTTCACACTCCTTAGGAAGAATCTTTTCTATTTTCTCAATTTTTTTCTCTCCCCTCTTCTTCTCTTTCTTTTTTGTCTCAGCCTCACCTTTTCTTTCTTCCTTTTTTTCTCTCTTCTCTAGCTCAACTTTTTCTTCTTTCTCTTCCACCCTCTCATCAACTATTCTCACTATTGCTTTACATTCTTCCTTGGGGTTAACCTCCAACTGTTGCTTGACCAAGAGTTTCTTCCATGCCTTGCCTGAAAGAAGAAATTTCTTGCTTACCCTTGTTGAGTTTAGACTGTAGGAAGTACTTGTTCAAAAAATTTGAAACCACAGCTTCCTAGTCTGTAAAGCTATCCTCCAAGAAAGAATTCAACCATAGCTTAGCATTTCCTCCCAATGAGAAAGGAAACAAACTAAGATTTATTGAATCATCCGACACACCATTGACCTTCACAGTGTTGCAAATCTCGTTGAATGTGGTCATATACTCATATGGACTTTCATTGACCCTCGGCCTTGCAATGCTATTAAAGTGATGAGGGCCAACAAAAAGTGGTGTAATTCGCCAGAGTGTGTCTGCCATTATTCTCTCCAGCCATCTCTTCAGTACTATGGTCAAATACTTTTGGTGAGGGTTGTAAAAGTCTCTCCAGAGGAGGGAATAGTTCTCTAGATGTTCGGATCCTCCTCGTCCTTCTACTTTCTTCTAGCCCTTCAAGAAGAGGTTAAGAGTTTTTCTTGCTCCTAGTACAAATTGTATCCTGCATACACAAGAAAACAAAACCCTAGAAAGTAATTGTTAGCATAAAACAAACACAAAAATAAAAAAAAAAATCAAGTCAAAGTTAATCAATAGTCACACGAATAAAATAGTTAAACCACGAGTCCTCGGCAATGGCGCCAAAAACTTGTTAAGACTCCGACAAGCGTACCGAATCATATCAGGTAATATAAATGGTAAATCCAAGTATCGTTTTCCCTAGAGACTCATGGCCTAGATAGTCATGTGATTTATTGATTATTTAAGACTTGAGGACAAAAGAATTTGGTTTTTATAATGCAGAAAATAAATATTAATGCAAGTGTTGATCAATTGAACAAAAGAATGCACAGGTGAATGGTTGATAAAATATGGAATGATTACGTTGTTGAGGTTTCCGACTTATCCTATCCACTTTCATGTATTTACAAATTCATCTTCTTCATTAATGTTAATGCCACTCTCTAAAACACTTAAAATCGATGTCTCAGTGAAGTAAGCCTATCCTAATTATGAGTTCATACAATTCCTAGCATCCCTAATAATTAATGCTAAAGCACATGAATGTATATGCAACCAACCCTCATATTCCTATGTCTAGGTAATACTGGGACTTTTTCCAAAGCTTATAATATGGTTTGGGCTAACAAGGAAAATTGGTTTTTCTAGATCACAAAATATTTGAGTTAAGAGAGTTATTCACCTAATCATGGTTCAAGCACAAAATCTCTTTTTATAAATCTCACTCATTCCCAACTTTCCCTTTTCTTCACATTGAGCTTTTCTTCTCATGCTTTTTCTTTTTCTTATCTTTTCTATGTTTTTCATGCATTTTCATTCAACTCAATAGCTCAATGTCAATCTTTTTCTTTTTCAATTCTCCCATCAACCCCAAACTTGAACCTTTAACTACACCACAAAATATTTCTCAACCTAACTCAAGGCAAAGATTCTCAAAGCAAGGGTTTTTATCCTGTTTAAGGCCTAGGTTCAAAAAGGGTAGAACATAAGATGTTCCTTTTTCATGTGGGACAAAACTTTTGGCTTAGAAAAAGGGCTTTTCAACAACGGCCTTGATCATATGACACATGCATGCAATTCAATCAATCACAGAAACTTAGGCAAAATCATTCATGCTTTCAAGTAGATAACAAATATATCAATAAGAACTCTGGAGCTCAAAAACCTCACACAAGCTTATTCCAATCAATCAATCAAATACCCTGCTTAGCTTTATAATCACAATCACAAAATCACAATGCATCTGTTCACATAGCTAGTGAACACTCCACCTGGATATTAACATATGGCAATCTCAATCATCATTCAAAACAAGCATCATCAAGCAATAATCTCAAGCAAATAAGTAGTTAAACCATCGTAATAGAAAAGTTTCAGACACAGTATAATAAAAACCTACACTACTCAACAGAAGCAAACCTATTCTAAGAATTTAAATTACAAAAGAAAAAGATAAGAAAATCCTGTTCTACTGCAGTTGACATCCATCAATAGATGCCATGTGAACTCCTCATCCCATACTGTCATTAGAGTCCTCCTCTCCATCCTTAGCATCCTCAAAGTCCTCATCATCCTCATCCTCATCGTCCTTCTCCATAACTTGAGCTTCATCTACTCTAGATATGCTCCCATTTTCTTGCTCTTGCCAAGCCACTCTGTTGCTAAACTCATTCATCATCCACCTGTAAGCAAGAGGTGTATCATATAAGCTCACAATCATCTCTGCAGTCGCCATATGCCCCCTGTGAATTGCCTCTAGTTTAGACTCCACCAGACATATATATACATGTCTCTTATCTGAAATGGCTCAGCATCATGAACTGGTGCATCTCCCTGGGCATGTGGAGGTAGAGCTCTCCTTCTGGCACGCCTCTGTGGTGCTGCTTGAGCTGCCTCTGCTCCTCAACAGAACTGTCTATAATAGGCCTCATCAATGGCCTTCCTGGGACGCTCAAAAGGTGGAGAAGATGTGTCCACCCCAGCCGCATGGCATAACTGTGTGATCAATGAAGGATGTCCCAAGGGTGCCTTGTTGCTAGTGGTGACCGCATAGTGCTTGATTACATTTGCTATCACCTGGCCAATGTTAATATTCATACCTTTCAACACACAGTAAATAAACATGGCTCTCTTGATGTTGATGTCAGAAATATGCGAGCACGGAGTTACATTGGCATGTGTGAATGTCATCCAATACTGGACCAGGGATGTCAAATCAAACCTCTTTATGTGGATTGCAGCTCCACTAGGGTTCCTGTAAAATTTCCCTCCAAGCACACAGAGTGTTTGTTCTATGTCATGAAAATCAGTGCCTTCTTTAACGTTCAGCTCGTACTGGCACTGCTCACCTTCCTACTCAACCCCTAGAAACCTGCTAAATGTATCAGGATCATACCTAATAACCTTGCCCCTTACATAGCTGATGTAGTCCATGAAATGAGAGTTCTCCAGTGGCTTGGCCTTTGTATAGAATTCCTTCGCCACAGCTATGTTGGCAAGAACAGGGTAAGTTGCCAACTTCTCCCAGTTTCTTCCTTCAAGCTCCTGTCCAAACTAAGGAGCAAAATCTGGAATCCAACTTGCCTTCCTCTCCACCAACAATCGCCTCTCTTGGACAAGTCTATAATGTTGCTCATGCTTCCTGTGAAGGAACCTGATAGAAAAGAATCTGTCTGGTTCTGTCCTCTTGTTTCCCACAGTCTTAATTCTCTTCCCTGATGAAGAAGCCATTCCTGCATCAAACATATCATTGATCAACGCTAAGGGCTCACTAAGACCACCCAACGTTCTTTGCACAATTAAAAAGCAAGTCATACTAATCTGTCAGGCCACCGCCCGGCGACGGCGACTCACCGCCCGGCGGTGTTGGCGACAATTTTGCCAAACCCTCCCTACATGCTTCTATTCTCCACCCACATACAAATTATATCATTCCAGACTTCAATCACACATTTTAATCGGTACAACTAGGTCCAATTTCCAAAAATCATGCATAGAAATCAAAAGGCCAAAAATCTCATGCTTCTACATGTATATTCATCAATTTCATGAACTTGAAACCCTAAGAACCAAATGTATGACTTACTTGGGTCGAGAGACTCCTAGATGAGTGCAAAGTGCTTCCAATTTAATGATAAATGCAACCTAGATGCAATGTTGTCAAGAAACCCCAAACTTGAATGATGAACTAGGTTCAAAAGTCATAAAAATTGGGTTTTCAAGAGAAGGAATGGTAGGAGAAGTGTTGGGAATGCTTTGCAGAAGTGTTTGAAAGTGAAAGAGGGGTTAAGGATCTGATAAAGAGTACTTAGGCGAGACCTAAGAGGTAGAAAAACTAAATAATGGGCCAAAGAAAGACAACCCAAGTGAAAAATATGTGTACCCTCCAGCAACGCCACCGCACGACGGGGAGTTTCCACCGCCCAGCGGTGAGCTCGAGTTGGCTTTCCCCTTTTCTCTTTGTTTCAAAACATTTTTGATCCTTGCCACCTCAATTTCATCTTTCAAAATTTTAAGTTTAAGGCAATTCCCAATAACTTGACTCACCTATGCAACAATCAATCCATAAATGCAATTAGAACAGAATTAAACATGCAATAAAAAATCAGTCAATTGGGTTGCCTCCCAAAAATAATTGTTTAACACAAATCCAAAAATTACAAAACCAAAATAATTCAAGAGAAATAATGTTCAACAATCACTGGGGTGCCTCCAAGCAAGTGCTCTTTTAACGTCACTAGCTTGACCCAATAAAGCTCACATCTCATCCTTCATGTTGGTGTCTTCTTCTCCTTCATCACACCAACTCATCAATTGCTTCCGGTCCAGCTTCTTGACTTTCCTATAATATGGAGATTCAATCTCTATCACTCCATTCATCTTATAGCCTTTCACCACTCACTGCTTCTTCTTGTATTTCACCAAAGTACCAAGCTCGAAAGGTGCATCCTTCAAGTCAAAATTCACCGTCCCTCCTTTGTCAACTTTCTCCTCTTCCTTTACCTGCATGAAAACACAATTATTACCTTTGTTGACCAATTCAATAGATTCAAGCCACTCAACTGCTGCATCCTTCTTTGAAGCTCTATATTTAGCCCTCTTTTTTAGCCATATCTGCTTCTCTTTGGAGAGATTATAGATCACATTTTCTTCTTTGTCTTTAAGCATAATCACTCCATCATGGCCACTTATGATTACTCTAGCTGTCTTCATGAACAGCCTTCCAAAAATCAACGGGATCCTATCATCGTGCTTCATATCCATTACCACAAAATCAACCTAGAATTCCAGACTTTAAACACAAACAACCACGTCTTCCACCATACCATAGGGTTTCTTTGATGATCCATCCGCCACAACCACAGAAATATTTGCTGGCTTTAATGTCAGACCATCAGTCTTCTTCAGCATAGATAGGGGCATCATATTAATACTTGACCCTGAATCAAGTAAAGTTCTCCCTATCTTCACATTCCTAATGGCGCAAGGAATTGTAAAGCCTCCTGGATCCTTCATTTTTGGAGGATGCTTTCTCTTTCTTTTCAAAGGGCTACTACAAAATTCCTCCATAGATTTCTCTATCTCCTCTCCAATATATCGCTTTGTACTCCTAGAATAGTCAGAAATTTGTTGCAATGCTTCAGCAGATGGCATAATAATCTCCATTTGATTGAAAATCTCTCTAAAGTGCTCACACTTACTATTTTTTCTCTCCTCTTTTATAAAGCAAGGAAGATATCTCTTATCTCTATCTTTTTCTATTTTTTTCTCTTCCCTCTTCTCTTTTTTTTTCTCTATTCTCCCCCTCACATATTCCTTCTTTTTCCCCTCTTTCTTCAACTATGCTCACAACAACCTTACAATCTTCTCTAGGGTTAACTTTTGTATTAGCCCCAAATTGATGTTTCTCTGTGACCTCCACCCATTTAGATAATTGACCAATTTGCGTCTCTACATTCCTGAAGGAAGCATTATATTCTTTGCATTTAGAATCATACACCTTCAGAAATTTGTCTAATTTCTCATCAAGACTTTTGACATGATCCTCCAAATTAGCCACTTGTTTCCATAGTGGTGGTTGCTGCGATATATTAAATTGGCCACCAGGTTGCCTAGTTTGATTATTTTGACTTTGCCCAATGCTAGGGTGATTCTTCCAACCTTGGTTGTAATTACCTTGGCTGAAGTTACCCTGGCGGTATTGAAACTGGTTGCCCATGTAATTTGCTTCTTCTTCTTGGGCCTCCTCTAGAAAAGCACATTAACCATTAATATGGTCACCACCACAATGATCACAAAGTTGTTGTTGTACCTGAGAAACATTCTTCAATTCAATAGGCAGTTGAGCAATAGTCTTTGCCAGATTCTCCAATTGTTGAGTTAACAACTTGTTCTGTGCAAGCAAGGCATCTTCAATCGTCACTGGAGAACTCCCCTCTTTTAAATTGGCACGCCCCTTTCACTGTGAGTTTCATCCTCATTAGCCGTCATGCTTTCAATCAACTCATAGGCCTCATCAGCAGTCTTTCTCTTGATATTACCTCCAGCTGAGGCATCTAACATAAGCTTTGACTGTGTACCAAGACCTCCAAGGAACGTGAGAACTACAGTTGTCTCATCAAATCCATGCACAGACATCTTTCTCAACAAGCTTTTAAATCTATCCCACGCCTGACCTAGGGTTTCCTCCATGCCCTGCCTAAAAGAAGAAATATCCATCTTTCCTTTGTTGATTTTAGCCTATGGAAAATATTTATTCAAAAATTTAGCCACCACAGCCTCCCAGGTAGTAAAGCTTCCTTCCGGAAAAGAATTCAACCACAGTTTAGCATTGCCTCCCAATGAGAAAGGAAACAAGCTAAGATTGATTATATCATCTGAAACTCTATTGATCTTCACCATGTTGCATATCTCATTGAATGTGGTGAGATGATCATATGGACTTTTATGCGACAGTCCACTAAACTAGTTGCTTTGCACCATGTGTATCAACGCAGGATTCATCACAATGTTTAGTGCATTGTTCCTCGGCATTGCTATGCTATTAAAATGTTGAGGACAAACCACATTTGATGCGTTTGCTAGGGTACGTCTAGGAGGTTCCTCCCCAGCCATCTCTTTTGTGCTATGCTGTGAAGCTACTGGTGAGGGTTGCAAAAGTCCTTTAGGAGACGGGAATAATTCTCTAAATGGTCTTCTTTCTTTCTTCCCCCTCCTTTCACTTAATCCTTCGAGAAGAGGTTGTTGATTTTTGTTGCTCCTAGTGTGAATTACCTCCTGCATACACAAGGAACAAAAATCCTAAAAAGCACTTTTATATAAAAATAAAAACAAAAATTAAAACAAAAATCAAATCAAGTCAAATTCAATCAAAAATCACACTACTTGAATAGTTAAAACAATGAGTCCCCAACAACGGCGCCAAAAACTTGTTAAGACCCTGGCAAGTGTACCAGATCGTATCAAGTAATAAATAAACGATAAGTCCGATTATCGTCTCCCAAAGGACTCTTAGGCCTAAAAGTTCATGTGATTAATGGACATCATAAGACTTGAATAAACATAAGTTGAGTTTTAAATGCAAAAAAAGAAATAAACATGTATGCAAAGATTTGATCAGTTGGCAGTAAAAGATATGGATTAATGGTGTTGTTGGGGCTTACTGTTTAATCCTAATCCACTCTCAAATATCTACTATTCTTATTAAATTCAACTTTGTTATCAATGTTTATGCCACTTTCTATTTTACTCTAAACCCGATCTCTCGGTGAAAAGAGCCTAATCACAATTACTAGTTTACTATCTCTAGTCTCCCTAGCAATTATTTATGCATTGATGTGAACAAAAACTTAAGGCAATTGACTTTCCTATTCCTATCTCTAGGTAATATTCATCATCAAGAGAAATTCTTCATGTCTAGACCTAACTATACGTCTCCATATAGAAAGAATCAAAGATGATGCGTTTGAATAACGTCTTAAACAAAGCATTAGCAAGAACGGAAGAAAAACTCAAACTATTGATAAACACAAGTATATGAATAAAATAAGAAATTCGATATAGGAGAGTTTCAAAGAATTACATCATTCCTCAACAACAAAAAGCTTAGTTCACCATAATCATGGTGAAACTAGATGAATTGAATGGAAAAAATATAAAAGATAACCCTAAATTTGTAATATTGGAGCTCTCGCATCCAAGATCCACCTCCAATGTGTGAAAAATGTGTTTCTGCTTCCTTTCTGCCAAAAGATACATGCTCTGGTTCGTGCACTTCTATTTAAAGCAAAAAAAAAAATAATTGAAAATAAGCTCAGGCCCATAAGTACACCGCCCGGCGGCACCGCCTGGCGGTAGGCACGATACCTAATCCACCCCTCAACGCTGCTGCTTGAGCGTTCTCTTCAAATTCCTCTAACGAGTCCACCTCCCGGTGGTGGGTTGTATTGCCTGGCGGTGGCTGCAATTCCATCTTCACCCCTTAGCGGTGCCCTTTAAGCGCGTGGTAGTGTAATCATAGAAGGTCTCACCGCCCGGCGGTGCTATCACCGCCCAGCGGTGACTGCGGTTCAACTTTGCTTCATTCTTCCACGTTCTTCTGCATCAAACACTTCTCTTCTTTCAATTCATTCATCAAACTCCTGATAAATCCTGTCAAAATAAGGGAAACCAAGCATAAATCCCAGAAAACCCACTTTGACTCTCTTTCTCCCAAACTTAAGCATTTTGCATGATTTCAGGCTAATTCTAAGTTATAAAGGGTGTGTTTTGATGTGAATTTTAAGTATGAAAATAACGGTTTTTAGACCGTTATCAGCCCCGTTCACTAATTTTGCGTGTTCTTTAACATAGAGTATGAACTAAGGAACCCCTGGCTCATACTCTTCACTAATACGATGCTGATGAATCCATCTTCGATCCATACTATTACTCTAAAAGCAAAGAATCCACAGAAAAAAAAACTAACTTAAATAAATAAACACCTATCATACGTAAGAGATATTGAAGGAAAAGAAAAACCAAACTTGAAATGGTGTCATTGGAGAAGATGACGAAGTTCGCTGACCACGAATAACCTTACAAATGACATTACAAAGACATAAATGACTTACAAATAACCTTTCTTTATCACAGTCGTCCACGAAGAAGAAAGTTCAAGCAAAAACGGAAGCACGAACAGAGAGTAAGACTGTGTTATGTTTATACATTCAATAAATAAATACCATGTCGAATACAATAAAAATATGACGAATACCCTTAAATCATTCAACGTTTTTTCTTAAAACATTAGCTCCTTTTTTTATTTTTTTTTCTTATAAATTGCAAAGGTTACGTCGAATTTGAAGGGGCTTAGACTTATTATTGGAAGCCTAAAGTTTCTAACTTCTTAATTCGTTTTACTTTTTGATTTTAAACACGAGAGCATTAATAGAACGTCGAATTATTTGGGAATTCGACATACTTTTGGATCTCTTTTCTTTTCACCCCTCTCATAGAAAGTCGAAGGTTGCGGGGCTGGGACGTGAAGGGAATTCAAATATTTGGCGTTCTTATGATTCTTTTTTCTTTAAAATCAGACATGAAATCTTTTCTTTTTACTTCTTCCTTAATTGATTCAAGTTAGCAGTGTACTAAAATTTGCACTTTTAAACCAGTGATCAGATTTTTATCAATATCAGAACTGCATAATCTTCTCTTCATCTGAACAAAATCAATAAAACTTAATTTATGAGAATGAAACTTAATTTGTTTAAAATATTATTATAATTTGATATGGAAAATAATAATAATAATAATTTATGAGAATTAAGTTTATACATAAGAATAATTAAAATCATAATAAATATTATTATATTATTAAAATTTATGTGAAATGAATGTTTTTTTAACATAGTCTACACCGTAAATAATTTTTTTTATTAGATTCAACAGCATTCCCAATCCTTATATTTCTTTCCTCTCCTTCAAAAGTTTTAGGATAAAGATAGGTACAATTATGCTAAAAGACCTTAATTGATTTTTAAAAAATAATACTTTAAATTTCAATAACAATTAAGTTGATTTATAAAGTGAAGGTTAAGATAGATTATTGTGGACAAAAATTGAGATAGGAAGGTGTGTAGAAAAAAATAAGGTAGAATGGGTTGGGTCGAAGATTAAGGCAGGTTAAGTTTGACTAACGGTCGAGATTGGTTGACCCAAACTGAATGTTTGGATGGGTTGATTCAAACTAAAAGTCGAGATAGACTAACATAAGTTGAAGGTCGACCAAATGTCATTGGGTTATCTTTTAGGGTTTCTTAGGTGCCTTAAACATTTATGCCTTAAGCATTTGGTAGAATTCAACCATAACCAAATTTTGTTAAGGACCATGATAAGATAACAACCTTTTGACAATAGCCAAAGATCGAGAAGAGACAGCGTGTATCCAGAATAGTCAGGTTGTATCCAAGTCCAAGACTTGTCCTGAATTAAAGCTCAAGACTGTTACCAATGAGAAGCATTGGTAAATCTGGAAGTAATGGTTTTGATGATGCTACAAGAAGATTAACTTGAAGAAGATATTAGAAATCTTTTTAAAAGCACTTTGTACAAAACAAATGTATTAGGAATGTCTTTAAATATGTAAAACTTGTATTTTTGGTAATATTACGTATTTAATCGATTATGGGGAGCAATAATCGATTATCCTGAGCTTTTCTGAAAAACTAGTTTGCTCTGGAATAATCGATTATCACTCCAAATAATCGATTATCATAGGTCTGTTTTGAAAACTACCCCAATTATTTTGAAAACCTGTAACGGACTTGAATAATCAATTATCACTTACAATAATTGATTATTACTGGCAGTTGAAACATGACCCTTCATTTTCAGACCAGTTGCTTATAAATAGATGTTTAGAGAAGTTCAAAACAAAGTTGTTGAACAGAGAGCTTTTGTAGAATACAGTTTGTCTGAGGAAGTTCTCAAAAGGTAGTTCACTTCCCTTGCTTGGTCTCGTGAATAGGAGAAGCTCGCGTTTCGTGTTTCGAAAGTCGGAGCGGTTCTCTTCGAGTTGGCAGAGTGTTCATCTTTCGGTTCCTTCGTCGAAGGAAGTTTCAATCATCATATTTTATTTACTCTTATTGTAATCTGTGAAACTGATTCTTAGTGAAACTGTTAATCACTTTTTATAGTGATTAACGACTAGACGTAGATTCTTTTGAATCGAACTAGTATAAAAATTATCTATGTGATTTTTATACTCCCTATACTCTTTACTATTACATGCACATCAACTGTTTGATAAATTTTCTTTTAGAAAATTTATTTTTAAAACTGACCATTTTAATTTAAAAAGTGACCGAACACGCTTTCCGCTAAAATTAATATTTTATTCCGCTGCGTTATTCTCTGGCTGATACCAACCAACAATTGGTATCAGAGATTGACTTGATAGTTTTTCAATATTTTCGAAAATGGCCAGTCATAATCAAAATCTTGTATATGCCGAGGGTGCTTCTATTAACAGACCACCATTTTTTACTGGTGATAATTATGCGTTCTGGAAATTAAGAATGTAAATCTTTATGGGGTCTGTTGACAGAGGTATTTAGGAAGCAGTACAAAATGGTCCTTTTATTCCTAAAAGTATAGTTGATGGTGTAGAGGTAGAAAAACCATATTTTAACTGGACTACTGAAGAAAATAGACGAGCTCAGTTTGATATTAAAGCTCATAATATTATTTCATCTGCTGTTGTACTTGATGAATTTTATAGAATTTCAGTGTTTAAGACAACACTGAAAATGTGGGAAGTCCTCAGAGTCACACATGAGGGTACAGAGGATGTGAAACGTGCAAGGAAGAACACTCTCATCCAGGAGTATGAGATGTTCAGAATGCAAAGGCGTTTCACTCACATAGTGAACCACTTAACAGGTTTAGGTAAGACCTTTGATAATGATGAATTAAATGTCAAAATTTTGAAATCTTTGGACAGGTCTTGGCAACCAAAGGTGACTGCCATCTTAGAGTCACAAAACCTCTCTCAAATGACGATGCCGATTCTCTTTGGAAAGCTCCATGAGCATGAGCTTGAATTGAAAAGATTAACTGCTGAAGAGGATCAAGGTAAAAGAAAGACATTTGCCTTCAAGTCCGAAATCTCTAAAGGGAAAAGTTCTAAAAAGTTTAATTCATTCAAACATCATTCACCTACGTTATCTTTTGGTCAATTGATCAAAATCTTTGCATGTATATTTAATTTTCGTTTTTGCATTATAAAACCCTAATTTTCGTTATTCAAGTCTTAAATAATAAAAAAATCACACGAATGTTTAGGCCTAAGAGTCTCTTGGGAAACGATACTCAAACTTACCATTTATTATTACTTGATACGATTCAGTACACTTGTTGGAGTGTTAACAGCCTCCCAACAAGTGCTCTTTTAACGTCATTAGCTGGACCCAATAAAGCTCACATTCCATCTTCAATGTTGGTGTTCTCCTTTCTGGATTTTTGTTTTTGCTGAATTTCTTCAGGAATTTGATATAAATCAAGAGCAGCCGAAAATAGTTGGCTATGCAGAAAGTACAGTCGACTTGAAAGTAAAGAGTTCAGGGATAGAGAAATTTAAACACAGTTTTAATACTGGTTCGGCCAAACTGCCTACATCCAGTGTCCTTCCTGTACTTGGAAACAAATGCACTATAATGGTCAAGGTTTTTACAACAAGGTTTTTATAGAGACCTCCACATCAAAATATAAAACACCTCTCTAACCCTCTAACCAAAATATAGGCATACAAAACCTAAAGAAAGCAGCAAGATATCCCCTCTCCTGTAGTCTTTGTCAACTTTGAACAATCCTCAAAGTTCCCAAAACGCAGCACTTCCTCTTCTTGTAATCACAACAGGGCAGCCACAATCTTCACAAGATTGAGAGAAGTAGATGATCAATTTTCCAGTACACCTCAATGTGCAGTCTGATCAAGATTTTCTTTCAGCACAACCTTGCTTATCAAGCAACTATCCAAGAAAAATCTCCACAGTCTTCTTGATGAGTTTTTGGAGCGTTTTCACAGATATCACAATCTGAAACAATATAATGTAATTGTTAGAATAACCAAAGTCTCTGTATAAAATAGACGATCATGTAGTCGACTTCACTACTAATACAGTCGACTGTAACCAGACAGTTATGACAGTTAAAACAATTAGTAGCAGTCAGACCAACCAAATTGATTACACATTTAATTCAGTTGACTTGCAATTAATGCTTGACAAAAGATTCAAAATATAGCTGTTATAGTTCACAAGCATTAGCCGAAATTCAAAAACATAACTAACTAAGTCTAGTTACTGTTGGGACAGATCAGCAAGTGTACCGAGTCGCACAAGAAATATAAAATGGTATGACCAAGTATTGTTGAGATTGTTGATAAGGGAAGCACTGGTTTAGCTAACATTAATCTCACAATGCTTTGATCACTATGGCTTTTGATGATGACAACACATTATTAATAACACATGTTCTATTCCTTATTGAATGATATATTCTATTGAACATTCTTTTGTGTTGATCTTGATATGTGAATGCACATTTGTTGAGCTTATATCTGATACATCATTTATGATCACATTACATATGTTTTTGAAGAGAAAACCACATGCACTTTTACGAACTTATATTGTGTGGCAGAACTGCAAGTTTTAAGTCGACTTCATTATGAAGCAAGTCAATTTAAACTCGTGACTATGCACTTTAGGTTTTGTATGCCTATATTTTGGTTAGAGGGTTAAAGAGGTGTTTTATATTTTTGACGTGGAGGTGTCTATAAAAACCTTATTGTAAAAACCTTGACCATTATAGTGCATTTGCTTCCGAATTGTGGAAGGACACTGGATGTAGGCATTAAGGACGAACTAGTATAAAAACCTGCGTTTGATTTCTCTATCCTTACACTTTTACATTCAGTCGACTTACCTGTTGTTAAACCCCTGGCAAGTGTACCAGATCGTTATCAAGTAATATAAACGGTAAGACCGAGTATCGTTTTCCCAAAGGACTCAGTGGCCTAGATGTTCATGTGATTTGATCGCATAAGACTTCAAAGAAGAATAATTTGGTATTTTGATGCAAAGATAAAATTAAACATGCAAAATGCAAAACTTGAATCAATTGGAAAATGAAACTATGAATGAATGGAGTTGTTGGGGTTTACAAATTCATCCTAATCCACTCCCTTATATTTACTTTTCTTATTAAATTACTCTAAACCCAATCAATGTCATGCAACTTTATAAATTACTCTAAACCCGATCGCTGATAACGGTCTCAAAGCCGTTATTTTCATGCATAAATTTGATATTAAATCACACCCTTTGTAGCTTAAAATGAGCTTAGAATCAAGTAAAACTCTTAAGTTGTGTTACATGAGAGTCAAAAGTTGTTTTTAGAGATATTATGCTTGTTTTGCATTGTTTTGCAGGGTTTTGTTGAAAATTAAAGATGGCAATGAAGTAGGAAGGTCATAGACTCAAGAATGAAGGAGAAAAAGGAAGAGAAGAAGAATCTATGAACCGCTGAGCGTCCTAGTGCAAGGAAAAGTTGTTGTCTGGCGCCCAGGCGGTGACGCTGAGCGTCCAGAGCGACAGGAGGCAAACGCTCAGCGATCATTTTAGGCGCCTGGGCGGTTGTTTGTTTTTATATTTTGGATTTTGCGATCTTTCTGTTATCTTTTTGGCTTATATATAGCCCTAGTGCGAATCCAAATATAATTCTTTTGGCGGAGAACAACGTCCACAACAGCTCTACACCTTTGGAGGAGATTTCTTGGATGCTTAGGCTCCACTTTATCAATTCTAGAGTTTGCTTTTCCATTCTTCCATTTAGGTCATCTAGTTTCACCATGATTATGGTGAACTAAACCCTTTGTTGTTGGGGAACAATGTAATCTTTTGAAACTCTCATATATTGAAATTCTTATTTACTTTATATGCTTGCATATGCTTGATTTATCAATTGTTGGGTTCTTTACCTTTGCTTAATGCTTTTACCGTTTAACTCATTCGATAAATGTTGTTTGTCTTTATTGATACGGGGACGTATGATAATGTCATGAACTGTGGAGAATTCCTTGATTATGTTAATACCGCCTAGGGATAGGGGTAGGACGATCAATTGTATTTTGCTTCCGCTCATTATGCATTATTAGTTACTAGGGGAGGCTAGGGATAACAAGCTGGTAATTAGTAATAGGCTCTTTTTACCAAGGGATTGGGTTAAGGGTAGACCAAGAAAGTTTGCATGGAAATATGATAAATAAGCAAAGTAACAAGAAGAGTAGATATATGAGGATGGATAAGATGAAATTCTAAACCCCAACAACCTCATTCATTCATAGTTTCTCTTAGTCAATTGAATTCTTGCATTTGCATGTTTATTTTTGTTTTGCATTCAAACCATTCAAATTATTTTCTTTTACTCAAGTCTTAAACAATTTGTTTACACAAAAGACAAGGCCTTAAGATTCCTCTGGGAAGAATGATATTGGGATTACCGATTATTATTACTTGATACGATCTGGTACACTTGTCAGGGATTTAACAATCGCTCGACGAAAAGAGCCTATTACCATAATCACTAGTTTATTATCGCTAGTCTCCCTAGTAATTACTAATGCATTAATCACAGAAGCTTAAAAGCAATTGACCGTCCTACTCTTATCGCTAGGTAGTATTGCATAATCAAGAGAATCCTTAACAGTTCTAGATTTCCCCGTACGTCGTCGTATCGACAAAATCAAAGATCATGACACCAAATGAGTTAAACGATGCAAGCACTATCCTCAGAAAAGAAAACTCAAACTATTGATAATACAAGCATATGAATGAAATAAGAATTTCAATATAAGAGAGTTTCAAAAGGATTACATTGTTCCCCAACAATAATGGGTTTAATTCACCATAGACATGGTGAAACTAGATGGAATTAATGGAAAGAATGAAAGAATAAACCCTAGAATTGGTAATTTGGAGCTCCCACATCCAAAAGTCGCCTCCAAGGAGTGAAGAAGGTGCTCTGACGTCTCTGTTTCCCAAAAGATTACCCTAAGAGTCGCACTGGGTCTATTTATAACACATAAAAATAACAGAAATTCGGCCCAAGGCCCATCATTCAAGCGCTTAGCGCTCACAACCGCCCAACGGTGGTTACGCAGGACGCTTAGTGGTCACTTGGCGCTCAGCGGTGTTCGACTCCAACGCTCAGCGCTGAATTGACGTTGAGCAGTGGACGTGACTTCTCTTTTCCACCTTTTCTCGTCCTCTCTTGATTCTAAGTCCTTCCTTCTTCATGTCCATCATTCAATTTTCATCAAATTCTGTCAAAACAATGTAAAACAAGCATAATATCTTCTAAAACCACTTTTGTCTCTCTTGAACCCAAACTAAGGTATTTTGCATGATTCTAAGCTCATTCTAAGCCATAGAGGCTGTGTTTTGATATCAAATTAATGTATAAAAATAACGGTTGTCCTACCTTTATCACAATCCCAAACTTAAAACTTTGCTTGTCCTCAAACAAATAAAATAGAACTAAGCCTTCCACCTATCATCAAAATGGTTCAACACTTTCAAAACACATCCTTTCACAACAAGTAATGACTCAATTCAGCTCTTCAATGGAATATAATCAAGATGGATACATGCTTCACTTCATTCTAGTTCACATATTCACATATTCTCCAACATATGCTATACTCATGAATGATCAATCAACTAAGCACAAATGTAATCATGAATTCGAGAGATCCTTACCAACAAAGTGTTTCACTCCATCACTCAAGTGTCTCGAGAGGTCACTCCTTCTCTCTACTATTCACTTGTCACAAAAAACAATATTGCCCTTTATCTACTACAATCAACATTCTTACATTTAAATGTCATCACAAGGACTTCTCAAGGCTTCTAGTGAGGTTGGGCTAACAAGAAAATTGGTTTTTCTGAATCACAAAATCATTGAGTTAAGAGAGTTATTCAACATTCATAGTTCACGCAGCAACTCTCTTTCACCAATTTCACTCATTCCCAGCTTTTTCCCTTTTTCTTTTTGCTTTTGCACTGAGCTCACCTTTCATTCTTTTTCTTTTCTCTCCTTTTTATTTCTCATGCTGTTTCAATCAACACATCAGCTCAATGCTTTTCTCTGCCTTTCAATTCTCCCAACCCCAAACTTGAACCTTTATCAATTCCTTTCAATTATTCTCAACTTAACTCAAGGTAAAGATTTTTCTCAGGGTTTTCAAAAGTGTCTCAGGCTAAGGTTCAAAAAGGATAGAACACATGGTTCTTTTTAATTTTTTTGGGCGCAAATTTGGCTAAGTAAGGGATTCCAAAAATGGCCTTGATCATATGACACAAACATGTGATTCAATCAATCATAAAGACTTAGGCAAAATCATTCATGCTTCCAAATGAATAGCACATATTTCAATTAAACACTCTGGAGCTCAAAATTCCTCATACAAATGTGCTCACTCAACAACTCAAATCTCAATCATACACCCTTCTTAGCATCATAACCACAATCATAATTGATCATGCATCTGTTCACACAACTTGTGAACAATTCACCTGTATAGAAGCATATATAACAATCTCAATCATCATCCACATCAATCATCATCAAGCACACTCATCATGCAATAAAACAAGTCAAACCACAATCAGATAAGGTGTTCAAGCAAGTTCACACAAACCTACACTACTAGACTGAAGAAAACCTACACTACAAGTTCAAATTACAACTGAAAAAGAAAAATAAAAACCCCTATTCTACTGCATGTGACATCCATCAGTAAATGTCCGATCTGCCCATGCTGTCGTCAGAATCCTCATCATCTCCAGCCTCTGCATCCTCAAAGGCATCATCGTCCTCATCGTCATCCATCATTGGAGCTTCAGCTGCTCCAGATCCGCTGCCATGTGCCTGCTCCTGAGGTCATGCCATAGCACTATGGAACTCGTCCATAGTCCACCTGTGCACCGGTGGTTTGACGTACAGGTCTACTATCATCTCAGCTATGGCCACCTGCCCTCTACGGATAGCCTCCAATTTAGCCTCCATCATTGACATGTACATGTTCCTCATCTGGAACGGCTCTGCATGCTGCGTTGGCCCATCTCGCTGAGCTGCTCCTCTCCTAGAACGTCTCCTAGGCACTGGTTTAGCCACCTCATCTCCTCCACAATGTTGTCTGTAGTAAGCAGCATCTACAGCCTTTCTAGGCCTCTCAAATGGTGGAATAGAAGTATCCACCCCAGCCTGATGACACAAATGTGTAATAAGAGAAGGATGGCCTAACGGTGTCCTACTGCTCACAATAGCTGCATAGCTCTCAATCTCATTAGCGATGAACTCGCCAATATTAACATTCATTTGCCTCAACATGCAGTAGATAAACATAATCTTGTGAACAATGATGTCAGAAACAAGGTTGAACGTTGGCATGAGTAAATGCCATCCAATATCTTGCCAGGGGTGTCAAATTCGCCCTCTTAATGTTAATGGGCACACCATTTGGGTTTCTGTGAAAATGTCCTCCAGGTACACAGAGTGCCAACTAAATGCCTTCATAGTCTGAACACTTCCTTATGTTTAATGCATACTAGCACTGCTCACCAGCCCACTCAGTACCCAAGAATCTATTAATGGTCTCAGGGTCATAACTGATGATCTCCCCTCGAACATAATTGGTGTACCTCTCTATGTTCACTCTCCTGAACAAGGCATTAGTGTAAAACTCCTTCACCACTTCAATGTTAGCTGGTGCAGGATACGTGGCCAACTTTTCCCAGTTTCTACTTTCCAACTCTGCACCAAACTAAGGAGCCAAGTCTAGAATGAATATCACCTTCCGCTCCATCAACAATCTCCTTTCATGCACAACCAGGAATTGCTCCTCATGTTTCCTAGATAGGAATCTGTGAGAATAAAATATCCTTGGCCTCTCTGGCTCCTTCCTTTTATTTGCCTTGGTCTTCACTCTTCTTGAAGATGATGCCATTTCTACATCAAACACAATTCAAAAGACCACAAGATTCACCATTAAAGGTTAGCAAACCATCAAACATATATCATCCCAGCATTGTCTAGCGCTGAGGGCAAACAGGGCCCTTAAGTGCTACCTGTATCTCAAAAGAAGACAAAAAACAAAATCTGACGCCCACCGCCCAACGTCCACTGACCGCTCAGCTGTGGCGACGGGAATTTTGCATAAATTTGCCTAATCGTCTCTAATCTCCACCCAATCAAAAATTTCTCAGTTCAAGACCACAATCCTGCAATTTAATCGGTATAAAATGTTTTTATTTCATCAAATCATCCATAGAAGTAAAAAACCCTAATTTATCATACTTCTACACATGTTCTTCATCAATTTTCAATTCTAGAAACCCTAAGAATGAAGTTGCATGACTTACTTGGGTGGAGATACTCTAGATGCTTGCAAATGCTCTTTGGTGATGATGGATGCTTCCCAAATGCAATGCCCTCACCAAAAACCCCAAACTTTGACAACGGAATGGTGCAAAAGTGAAGGAAAGCCTTTTAGAAAGCTCTTGAGAGTGAAAGCAAAGAGTGAAGATCTGTGGAGAATGTTAGGGCATGCCCTAGGGAGGTTTAAAAGTGTGCAAATGGGCCTCCAATGCTGACCCTTTCAAAAGCCCATGTTGGCAACCTGCGACTCCACCGCTCAGCGCTGGGTTACCGCTGAGCGGTGGGCATTAAAAATTTCTTCCCCTTTTTGGCTTACCTTCACATTTTAAGGCCTGTAACACTTAATTTCAAGTCTCATTTTTCAATTTTATGCACTTCCCCTCTCTCATGCAACATTCAAATCCTACCATGCAACTAAAACAAAGTTTAAAAATAAAACAATAATCAACTGGGTTTCCTCCCAGGTAGCGCTTGTTTAACGTCACAAGCCTGACCCAAACCTTTCTAGCACTTGTCAGTAAGTGCTTCCCAACACCCTTCAGTAGGTGTACTTACCTGTATCCTTCAATAAATACATAAATCATTAGCTTCCCTCAGTAGAAGCTACCCAAAAATTGTTCAAAAATCCAAAAAAATTACAAGTCCGAATAATCCAAAATAATGTTCAACAATCACTGGGGTGCCTCCCAATTAGTTCTCTTTTTACTTCATTAGCTTGATGCAACAAATCTCATGTCTTCTCTTTGAAGTTGATGTCTTCATCACACCAACTCATCAGCTGCCTTCTATCCACCCTCTTGATTATTCTGGAATGTGGATCTTCAATTTCTATCTCTCCAGTCTTTATATGTCGCTTCACCATCCACTCCTTCTTCTTAAATTTGACCTTTAAACCAGGTTGGAATGGTGCATCCTCCAAGTTGATTATACCTCCTTTATCAATATCTTCATCTCTAGGTACCTGCAAAATATTAGAACCATTATTATTAGTACCTTCAGATCCTCCAGCTGCAGCATCTCTCCTTGAAGCTTTATGTTTGGCTCTCTTTTGTATTCGGTTGAGCTTTTCCTCAGAGCCAGTATAAATTAGCACGTTTTCTTGGTCCTTTAGCATAATCCTTCCGTCATGGACACTAATAACCACTTTAGCAGTCTTCATAAAAGATCTAGCAAGAATCAATGGCATCCTTTCATTGGTCTCCATATCCATGACTATAAAATCAACCAAGAATTCAAGATGCTCGACACGAATGACCACATCCTCCACCATACCAACCGACCTCTTAGAAGAGCCATCCGCCACCATCACAGAAAGATTAGATGGTTTCAATGTTAGCCCTCCAATATTCATCATCAAAGATAAGGGCATCATGTTAATACTAGAACCAGAATCTAGCATAGCTCTCCCTACATCCACATCTCCAATAATGCAGGGAAGATTAAGACTTCCTGGACCTTCATCTTCGGTGGATGTTTTCTTTTCTTAGGCCGTGTACAAACTTCCTGTTTTTCAGCTTCTTCTTCATCAAGATTTATAACCTCTCCAAGATAATACTTTATTCTCTTGGAGTAAATAGGAACCTCGTGAAGTACTTCAACTGAAGGCATGACAATCACCTGATTAAAAATATCTCTAAATTGCCCACAGTGAATTTCTCTTCTCTCATTTTCTCTCTCTTCTTCTTCTTCTTCATCCTCACTACTCTCTATCTCAATAACATTTTTTTCTTCTCTCATCTCCTCTTCCTCCTCCTCACTATCATCTATCTCAATAACTTCCTCGTCTATTAGTCTCTCTCTTCTGCTCACAACAACTTTACATTCCTCCTTAGGGTTAACATCAATATTAGCCCTAAATTAGTTCTTTTCTATCGCCTCCACCCTCTTTGATAGTTGCCCAATTTGCATCTCCAAAGTTCTGAAATTAGCTTCATTACTTTTATAATGAGAATCTTGAAGAATTTGTCGAATTTCTCATCCATGTTTTTCACATGATCAGATAGGGTAGCCACATTTTGCCATAAGGGTGACGATTGTGATCTATTGAAAGAGCCTCCAGTCTATCCAGATGAATTCTTTTGGCTTTGTCCAATACTAGGGTGATTCTTCCAACGTTGGTTAGAATTACCTTGGTTGAAGTTACCCTGTCGGTACTGGAACTGATTTCCCATAAAGTTGGCTTCTTCTTGCTTTTCTTTAGGAACATCACATTGACCATTAATATGATTGATGAGTCGATATTTTCTTGACTTCACTTAGTTTATTGTGCCATAATTAATCAGGGAATTGTGCTTAAATGTCCGGTATTTTTCCGTTTTTGCTTATTGTGCTTAATTTGACCAGAAATTCTAATTTTAATTAATTTGAATTATCTGAGATAATTATTTGCATTATTAATTGTATGAAAATTTTGGAAATATAATTTAGGACATTTGGAGATTAAATGAGGTTCAATCACCACCAAAAGAAAACAAACGGCCCATGGACAATTTATTTTGCACGGGCCAGCAACAAAAAAAAGTGCACAACTTGGTGATTTAACTTGAATTTGTTTAAGCTGCCACCGAGGAGTTCAATTGGAAAAAAAAAGAAAAACCCAACAAAGACACGTTGTCCAGCAAGGCATGGCCCACAATTGGAAAATGCTGCACTCCACTTACATAAGCTCTTATATTGGATTTTTAATGGGGAGAATGGGCTTCTACAATTATAGCATCCAACTGTCACGTCCACAAGAAAATAAAAAGGCAGCAGTTGCTCGAATAAAAAGCACGTCCATGTGGGAAGCTCACGGCCTGGTCCAGCTTCCATCATGCAGGTGACATTCAGTAGCTTTGAAGGGGTGCATCCAACAAGCAAGGAGATGCAACAACCACATCTTCACGGTCCAACTTGGAGAATAAAATAAAAAAAGGAAAGTTGCAGGTGTTTGAAGAAAGGTCCACGCTGCAGCAGCTGATCTGATTCCATCACTTGGGCTGAAGAGAAACGTCTAACTTTCACGGCCCAATAGCAAAGAATCTGCAGCATCCAATAGGTCATTCATCTCTTCATTTCAAAGGGCAACCGAGATTCATCTACTTTTTCACGGGGAGAAGACAGCCGCCACACTAGAGAACACATCTTCACTTTCTTTTTAGTAGAACACAACCATGGAGGGTTACGGCTAGAGGATTCTTCACGCTGGTGCGCCCCCATAGGGGGCATTCAATTATTTTTTATTTTGGAAGCATATGAAATAGTTGAACAGTGATTTATGCATTTTCTCCTCTTTGCTTTAAAGAGCTAGATGGTGCTGCTAGAAGGCACATTAATCTTCATTTTGCAATGAGCACATGCTGTTTTTTGATCACCTTTCTTTTAGATAATGCACGGGTTATTGGTTCCAGCAGAAGCTCCCTTTTACACGTTTATTTTGCTTTTAAACATGATGAGTGATGGGTGTCGCACCCCATGCAAATTTAATGTGCATAAAGAATGCAGTATAGACTAGTAAGTGACTCCTAGGTCGTCTCTCAAGGACCAAACTGTGGTTCGAGAATCAGGTCAAACACGAAGTGGGGGGGGGTTTGAAAAGTTTGTGAATGAAGATGAATTAAATTAAAATACGGATGCAAACAGAAAGGTAAATAGAAATGCAAACAGAAATGTAAAAACGGAATCAAATACAGAATGAAAATGGTTGGTCATTAACTCAATTACTATGCTTCCTATCCTAGATCAACGATAAGTACACACTTCTCTAATCCAAATCCAACACGAATCACCCAACTAAGCGAAGGCTGATTCGGTTTTCAGAATTGCAAACTAAGTGAATGCAATGCACAAATTTAATCAGTCATGCACCATACAGTCTAATCAACTAAGCGAAGATCAAACAACGATTAGGCAACTAAGCGTATACCCAATCGCAAGCACACAACAAATTAAATATTGAGCAGAATCGAAGCAGCAGTATGACAATTAAAGTGCAAGAGTCTCATGATTAAACTACTCTAGCCTCTAATCCAGCACAGCTAACCGACTAAGCGAAGGTTAATCATGGTATCACAATTGCGAACTAAGAGAACGCAATACACCTATTCCATCCAATGTGTTTTATACAGATTGATCAACTAAGCGAAGATGCAATCACCAACTGGCCAACTAAGCATATACTCGTTGCAAGAACACAGTCAGATTTCATAGAGTGCCAGACAGAGCAAAATAAACACAAAAGCAGTCCAAGAAATCTCAAGGAAACAAATTAATTTTATTAATGATCAACCCGACTAACCTAAGTTACATGAAAGTTAAATTATCAAAATCGAACAACATTAAAGTGAATGTTAAAATTAAATAAAAACAACAAACATGAAAAAAAAGTAAGTCACTAAAGAAAAGAACCTAGCTGCAATTTGATATCCATGTATTCTATGCTAAAGAAATTGAACAAGGACAATCTTGGAATAAAAGCAACCTCCAAGTGAGCAAAGAGTAGCAATGGTGGACCGTACGGTCCATGTGGGCAATTCCATAAATGCAGAACACGTCGACGTGGAAGCAATTGAAATGCAATAAGAATTAAAATTTAACTTGTGTGCACCAATTGAATGCTATAGGTAAATCAGTAATTGCATTTGACACTATTAAAATGGAATAAGAAAACTGCAATCAACATTAAATATTCAACAGCGAGAGTGAAATGCACATTCATCATTCACGGGTTTCAACTTTATCAACACCGTTCAGTCAAAACAAATTTTTACTTCCAACTTGCAAATTAATCTAAACGAATCTAAATTCTATTACTATGCAAGAGATTAATAAGACAACCAATCTGCAGCGGTATTCAATGCACTTAAAATAAAATGTGTGAACATTAAAGTTAAAAATGACATAGTTCAACTGCTTAACCGTGTGCTTCCTCCATGAATCACCGTTTGTGCTTTGCCTCCTACTCCACATCGTCGTTCATCTTTCCCAACGTTCAAGAGCCAACCTCCCAAAAACGAGTGACGGCTGCGCACTTCTCTTCTCAGCAATTAAAAGTGTCCTCCTCAACCTACTAGACCGCGTGCCACGACTTCAATGTGGGTTGCTGCCTAGCTGCTGAACGAATGAAGCTGGATGAGAGCTGCTGCACGTGGGCTGTTGGTGGATGAAGGCTGGACCGTCAATGCCTTTTTCCTTTAATCATGGGTCGTGGGACTTGCCAGCAGCTGCAACGTGCTGCCCTCGGTGGATTTCATTCTTTAACGTTGTTGGACTCCTTTTTGACGCGTGCTCTTCTTCTTTACTGGACTAGCTACTATTGTGGGAGCTACTACTGGATGAAGAAGCATTGGGCCGTGAATGTGGGAGTTGCAACCTGTTGGATCCGTGGAGATGTTGCTGGACCAGTGAGCTTCTACGTGCTGCTAGCTTCTTTTAATTCACGGTTGGCAGCTGCTGGATCACATCATAGGTGGGCAGTTGCACTCCTTGCTGGACCAAGACAGTGAAGCACGTTCACTATTCTTTAATCACAATTTTATGTGTGCAGGCCGTGAGTTTCTCCCAAGCTACTAGATGTGGAGTTGGATCGTGGCACCTTCTCCATGCTGAACGTTCATTCTTCAAAGTTAATTGACCATGGGCCGCTGCTGCCAGCCTCCTCTTTGCTGGATCAAATGCGTTACTTTAACCTGCTGCCAGGTTCCCTCTACTGGACGTTGATGCTAGGACGTGCAAAGGTTGGACTACTCTAATGTGTGAAGATTGGACCAAGCTGTGTGCTTGGGTTGCAGCTGCTGTCCGTTTCACGTGCTGGCCTTTTCTTTTGGGCCGTGAGTGCAGCTGTTTCATTTTGTAAACCACTTACTTCAAGCTGTTTGTTGGCTGCTTAAACGTGTGCTACTCTTCTTCAAGGAAAACGCTGGATCACTACATGATGGATGTTGGATGCGTGAGGACGTGATTCTGCTGATGGGCCGTGACATATTTTTCTTCCAGCCAGCACACCACACTCGTGCTCATGGGCTGCACCTTCCGTTTTGTCCAAATGGAATCCCCCAGCTTGTGCTGCAGCTTTTCTCCAATTAAAGCATGCTTTCTTTTGTAAGCAAAACCCGCTGGACATTTGTAGGTGTTGTATGCTTTTGGGTGTGACAGCTGGATGTTATAATTGAAGCCCGTGTCTTCTTTTTTTCTCCAAAACACATGAGTGCAGTGTGTGGTCCGTGTGTTATCTTTTAGCCCAAATGGATCAACACCTCTTTCTCTCAATGAAACGTGCTTCAATTAATTACCAACGTGCTTTCGTAGCCAAAAACCAAGCAACACTTCATTTAATTCTTCTTTTAAAACCAAGCAGGCCGTGACACAGCCCATTGCTAATGTCTGTGTGCTGGAATAAAATATATAGTTTCAATGCAAAGTAATGTCTTGCAAGTGGGTGCAGCTGGTCTTTTCTCATATACTCTCTAAATGTCCCAAATTGCATTTCCAAAATTTTCCCTGAAAATAATAATGCAAATAATTAGCTCAGATAATTCAAATTAATTAAAATTAGAATTTCCGATTAAATTAAGCACAATTAGCAGAAACGGGAAAATACTGGACAATTAAGCACAATTCTCTGATGAATTCTAGCACCATAAACTAAATGCAGTCGAGAAAATATTGACTCATCAATGAGAAATGTGGATTTTTATTTTTGGTTGAAAGTGGAAGCCGCTGCAATGTTCAACTCCTTCATTAGCTAGTGTTACTGTTTTATTCTAAGCGCTGCATATATTTTTTACTCTAGCTTAATTCACTTTGTATGCTTATGCGTTGCACATTTTCTAGTTTCCGCTTCAATGTCCAATTCAATTTTTAGCTTAAATGTTGCTTCTTCTTTTTAAGCTACGATGTTCCTTTCAATTATTAGTTTAAATGTTGCATTTTTCCTTTTTATTCCCGCCGAAATGATAATTTTGCCATTTAGCAATTTCATTTCCACTTATGCGATTTCCGATTTAGCAATTTCAATTCAAGTGGTCATGCAACTTTTCCTTAATTTAATTGTAATGTTAGTTTAAGTTAGTTGGTTGGTCGTTAACAAAATTACAGTGTTTCCTTGAGATTTATTGGACTGTTCTTGTGTTTATTCTGCTCTGTCTGACACTCTTTGAAATCTGACTATGTTCTTGCAATGGGTATATGCTTAGTTGCCCAATTGGTGATTGCATCTTTGCTTAGTTGATCAATCTGTATAGAACACATTGGATGGAATAGGTATATTGCGTTCGCTTAGTTCGTGGTTAAGATAGCATGATTAACCTTCGCTTAGTCGGTTAGCTGTGCTGGATTAGAGGCTAGAGTATTTTAATCATAAGACTCTTGCACTTTAATTGTCATACTGCTGCCCTGATTTCGCTCAATATCTAATCTGTTTTGTACTTGCGATGAGGTATATGCTTAGTTGCCTAATCGGTGTTTAATCTTCGCTTAGTTGATCGGACTGTATGGTGCATGACTGATTGGATTTGAGAATTGCATTCGCTTAGTTTGATATTTTGAAAACCGAATTAGCCTTCGCTTAGTTTGGTGATTCGTGTTGGATTTGGATTAGAGTAGTGTGTACTTGTCGTTAATCTATGATTGGAAGCATAATAATTGAGTTAATGACCAACCGTTTTTATTCTGTATTTGATTCCGTTTTGCATTTCTGTTTTCACATTTCTGTTTGCATCTAGGTTTTAATTTAATTCATTTGCATTCATAAAACCTTTCACAAAACCCCCACTTCGTGTTTGACCTGATTCTCGAACCACAGTTTGATCCTTGAGAGACGACTTAGGAGTCACTTCCTAGTCTATACTGCATTCTTTATGCACATTAAATTTGTATGGGGTGTGATGAGTCGATATTTTATTGATTTCATTTAGTTTATTGTGCTAGAATTAATCAGGGAATTATGTTTAAATGTCCAGTATTTTTCCATTTTTTCTAATTGTGCTTAATTTGGCCGGAAATTCTAATTTTAATTAATTTGAATTATCTGAACTAATTAATTGCATTATCAATTGGAGGGAAATATTGGAGATACATTTTGGAGCATTAGGAAGGAGGCAAATTAATTAAACACTCTCCACATAGACAGTTTAGAATTAATTATATTGTAATTTAATGTTTTAAAATTTTTAGATTAACTTTTCTAATTTGAACCAATTTTTGATAAAGTATGTTAGGTCCATTAAGTGAAGGGTGGCTGACTTGGCACTCTAGATTTTTGGTGCAGCCACCACACACACATATAAATAGGAAAAAAGAATGCTGGAAGAGGGGGGTTGGAATGGAGCACGGTTAGGTCCAGCCATTTCTTTTTGGCATTGGTTCTTTATTTCCGTTTTTTTTTTTCCGATTCTAACAACCTTGTTTAAGCATTATCTCCTCACAAAGCTAGCAGCACGTCACGGCCTGGAGGCATTTTTATTTTATTTACATTTGAAAAGCGCATTTGATTGGCTTGGCAGGGGCTAGATGATGGGACGGTCGTCCAGCAGCCGCCACATGTATATGCTTTGCCTGTGAGCATTTTTGAGCTTTTGCAAATGGATTTTACACGCTGGTTTCATGGATATTGATGAAGCAGATTTACTTTTCCATTTTCTTATTTTTGCAAATGTTGGAGATTACTTTTCCTGGGATGAAGAAGCGTTGATTTCTCATTGCCTTTTCATTTGTTTTCTTTTGTTTTTCATCTTTTGATTGAAGCTTTGGTGGCAGATGTCACGTCTAGGAAAAATAGTCATTCCATTTTTTTTTGCTTGCTTTGCTTTCAAAGAATGAGTAGCTCTTACCGTGAAGAATGGTTCTTGAAGCATCTTCTATTATACTTTCTTTTGAAGTGGTGGCCTAGGTAGAAGTAGGTGTACGGTGGCTAGGATTATTTTTTTTTGAGTCATTTATTTCTTTTCTTCATGATGTGCACACGGTTTACCTTCATCGGTTGTGGAGAATTCATTTTCTTGGCTTGGAAAAAGAGCACGCTGTTTCATTGCTTGGAAGTGTCACAGTGCATTCCTATTTTGCAATTGGAAAAAGCTGCTGCAATGTTCAATTAGTTTATTAGCTAAGCATTACTCTTTTATTATAAGCTTTATTCCCGCAATATGCATCTCTCATTGCATTTTAATAGCTTTAATTGTATTTAAATATTTGATTATTGTAGTGTTAGGTTTAACATTTTCTTTTATTTTAATGTTGTCTAGTTTGTTTAAGTGTGATAATTTAACTGTCATGTTAGCTTAGGTTAGTTGAGTTGGTCATTAGCAATATTATAATGTTTCCTTGAGATTTCTAGATTGTAATTGTGTTTGTCACTCTAACTTGGTTAATGTGAAATCTGTATTTGCACTTGCAATTGGGTATACGCTTAGTTGCCTAGTTGGTGTTGAGTCTTTGCTTAGTTGATGAAACTGCATGGTGTAAATTGGATTTGATGTTAACATCGCGTTCGCTTAGTTCGCTTTTATGAAAACATGTTTAGCCTTCGCTTAGTTGGTTAGTTGTGTTGGATTAGAGGTTTGAGTCACTGCTTTATTTTGTTAACCTGTGATAGGAAGCATTGTAATTAAGTTAATGACCAAGTGTTTCATTCTGTCTTTGAAACCGCTTTTAGATCTGTGTTTAATTATCAGTTGCGTCAGTGTTTTAATTTAATTATCCGCATTCACAAACCTTTTCACAAACCCCTCCCCCACTTCGTGTCTGACCTAATTCTCGAACCACATTTGGTCCTTGAGAGACGACCTAGGAGTCACTTCCTAGTATATACTGCATTCTTTAATGCACATTAAATTTGCATGGGGTGTGACACCCATAAAATTTTTGTGCCGTTGCCGGGGACCAACAGTTTGGTTTTAGGTCTTTGTTGTGTTAGTGTGTGTTGTGTTTTGTCTTGTGTTGTGAGTGTGTCATGTGTGTTGCATTTAGATAGCTTTAGTTGCATATTTTCATTGCATTCTTCTTTTCCCCCTTCTTTCTACATGTCTACTTATTTTGATTTTGTGAATACTGCTTCTTCTACTTGTGCCTATGACTATGATTCTACTCCTGCATGTTACTCTGATTATGATTCTCCTGCTGATTTCTATGTTGAGAACAATATGACTCATCCTCTGACTGATGAGAGTGCTCTTTGGGAGCCGGTTACACATTATGAGGATGATGATCATTGCGTTCTCACCTCTGGACTGATACATTTGCTGCCTAAGTTTTATGGTTCTGTAGGTGAATGCCCACATAGACATTTGGAGAGTTTCCAATGCATTTGCTCTATAATGAAACATCCACATGTCCCTGATGATCACATTTTCTTAAAGGCATTCCCGCATTCAGTAGAAGAAGCGACATGGGGATGGCTTTATTATCTTCCTCCAGAATTCAAGGCCAATTGGGAAGATCTTAAGCATCTATTTTGGGAAAGATTTTGCCCTACTCAGCATCATCTTGATTCATATAGCAACGATCCTGGGTGGAATGATCCTAACCTGGGATGGTATAGTACTTCACAACATCAATATCAAGAACCACCATTCTAGAATGCTTGTATGCCTCCACCAGTCCAGGAACCACAACAGTTGCAGTTTCATGAGCCTGCCCAGTCTTCATTCGCTGCTGATAGGAATTAGGAAACCAAGCTTGATTCTCTTTTGAGTGTGGTGACACAACTGGCATCCAACCAGAGACTAGCACCTCCATCTGCATCTATTGCACGGCTGTGTGCTATATGTCCTTCCAATGACCACTATACAAATGTCTGTCCTTCTTTGCAGCACCTTGTTGCTCATGATGCGCCTCAAGCTTATGCTACAAACATCTACAATAACAAGAGGCACTTGCCCAATCTTCTACTTCTTCTGAACCTACATTGAATGAGTTGTGGGGCAGATGGCCACATAGTTCATTGACAAACAGTCTCAAGTTTTAAAGGGATCACCTTTTCAGACTGTTCAGATTCTTGATGATGTGAGTGCCATTCACATAGGAGATGAAGAGTAGAGTCATGAGCTTACTACTGCGCCATCTACTTTCCCACCCTCTTATGTTTCCCCTCTTGCACAGGTTTTCTCTAAACTTGAATTCCCACTTGCTTTGCCTAAGCTGTTTATGCATTCAAATATTCATGATTCTCCTACAGACTCACATGTTAGTGTTGATTGTGATATAGAAACTGTGAAAACAGAAGAAGTTTTAGACTTAGGATTAAATTTTGATCTTTCACAGTTTTCGGAAAATTTTAAATGTAGTTGTGAAGTTGGTTTTTGCTCTATTTGTGCTGAAATCAATTCTGTGATACAACCAACTTCTAACTTTATGATGGGTGATACTAACTGCGAGTTTGATGAAAATTTTGAGGACCAGGCAGATGTGAGCAACATTTTTGAGATAGGTAGACCATCTTCACCTTCCACCACTTTACCAATCTTCAGGCAAGTGGAGGTAAGCATACCTAATATTGATTATGTTGTTGATGTTCATGTTGGTGATAGGTATGTTATTGATGATCACATTGTTGATGAGCCTGTTTTTAATTCTCCCTCTCTACATGATGAGAACCACTTTTTGCCATCACATCTGAATGTTTGTTCTCCATGCACTGAACATGAATCTGAGCCTGTTGTTGATATTGTTTCTACATTTGAAATTGATTCATGTCTTGAGGGTATATCTGAGGGTCAGCTTGTTACACTGGGATTGGGTGTTATACCCCTGCATGTCATTTCTTTGGAGCCACATTGCACTAACCCTATTGCAGGAGGTACATATGAATTTGAGAAACAAGCACCCACAATGGAAAACAAAGGTGCCAGCATACACAAAAGCTTCAACATCAATAGGTACCAGCTGAACCCGCTTATCAACAATCACTGCTTTTTAGATCCAGCTGTGGAGGACATCTCCCTACTTGATCAAATTTGGAGGATGAAGCAGTTATTCCTCAACACTTCCTTTCTGAATCCAGTGGTTGAAGATATCTCCCTACAAGTCCAAAATTGGCAACTTCCACCATGACTAGGGGGGTTTTCTTTTCCTTTCTCCTCCTTTCCCCACTTGTATTGCACTTTTCCATGATCTGTTGACTGTTTTGAATTCTGATCTAATGCTTGTGACACATTGAGGACACTGTGTAGTTTAAGTGTGGTCTATTGGGGGAGAATTCTACTTTCTTTGTTATTTTTTGTTTTTTGCGTTAAATTTTTTGTTTTCTAGGTAGTTTTTGTTTTGTCTTGTGTACAATTTTGCATGTTTATCTTGATTTCTAGACTTGGTTTAGGTTGTAGACTTGTCTTTCACTTCATTGATACTCTAATTTGTTGGAAATCCTTGCTTTTCTCTGCTTGGAAGATGATTATGATGTTTGAGAGGTTGAATTGATTGTGACAAAAGTACCCTGTGTGAGATTTGAGCCACTTGATATTCTTTCTTGTGTGTGATATGTCTCCTGATTGCTTGCACATATGCCTTGGCTTGACTCTTGTTGATGATTCTTGATTGATATGCATGTTTTGAAGTGATAAAGGCAATTTTGTTGTTGAGCCTCTCTAGCCAAATGAGCCTACCCTGTTTTGATCCTTTGATAACCCTGTTGAGCCTATATTTTCCCTCATTTCTTTGTTTTGAAGCTCATACACTAGCCTTAAGTGAAAAACCATGTTTACCTTAACCTTAGGGAATTTTGGAGCTTTGGAATTGTTTTGGGAACAAGTGTGGCTCCCATGGGATTCTGATGAGTTGGCTAGTTGGTTCATTCTCTTAGTTGTTTTGTAAATATGCATGCATCTTGGCTCTTGAAGTTATGTTCTGAATATAGAGAAAAGAAAAGAGACAAGATGAGAAATGAAAAGAGAAATAGAGAAAAATGAAAAAAAAAATGTTAATAATGGAGTCAATAAGAGGATTGAATTAGAGGTTTTGGTTCCCTACATACAGGTATAAATGTTTAAGGCACCTAAGAAGTTGAGAAGAAAGTCCAATGACATTAGGTTGACCTTCACCTTATACTTATGTTAGTCTATCTCGACCTTTAGTCTGAATCACCCATCCCAACATTCATGTAGGGTCAACCAGTCTTGACCATTAGTCAAACTTAACCTGCCTTAACCTTTGACCCAACCCATTAGTCAAACTTAATTTTTGGCCGATATCGGTCTATCTTGACCTTTAACTCACGACGACAGTTGTACTTCAATAAAACCTGACTATTCTCGATACACACTGTCTCTTCTCGATCTTTAGCTTGGTTTTATGCATCTCAGTTTTTAACTTTGTCAATCTTTTGTACTAACTATCCTATATATCTCAATTTTTGTAAACAGTAATCTATGTTAACCTTGAGTTTATCACTGAACTTAATCGTTTCTAAAATTTAAAGTATTATTTTTTAAAATAAATTAAATTTTTTTAGTATAATCATACCTATATTTATCCTAAAACCAATACACACCTACAAAGAGACATTGAATACTTGATTTATGCTTTATCCTACCTATATTAATCATAAAACTTTTAAAAGTAGAGGAAATAAATATTAGGTTTGGGAATGTTGTTGAATCTAATAAAAAAAAATATTTCTCATACATTATTATTATTATTATTAACATGAAATTAAAATAATATTTAAATATTACAAGATAAATTTGCACATAAGCTTTCTTAAATTTCACCGACAAATATTTCTTAAATTATATAATATTTAAATATTACAAGATAAATTTACACAAAATCATTAAATAAAAACATAAAAGAAGTATGTATATCTTATCTTAAAATATAATGGTAATGGGAGGTTATGGGCGGTTTAAATGAAAAAGAGGGTAACAAATGGTCGGGAGGCAAAACAAGAAAACGTCAAATATAAAAAATCTTCCACTTCATAAAATAAAAATAAAAAAAAGATATGTAAATCTTATCTTAAAATATAATGGTAGCAGGAGGTTATGGGCGGTTTAAATGAAAAACTGAAACCAAGGGCGGGAGTGGAAGCAGAAAACGTCAAATATCCAAAATATTCAACATATAACATTATATTTTAAGAGAAGTTGCGAAACGACGTATCGTTTGTATTTTTAAACCAGAGAAGTTGAGAAGTTAAAAACTACTACATTGTGAAAGACGTTCCAAGAATTCTATTGAGAAATGGCTTCTTCATCATCATCAAGAAGAAAAGAGAAGGTTGCCCGGATTACAAGAAACGCAAACCCATCTGGATGGATAAGTGATCAAGAGACCCGAGTAAATTTTTTATACTGGAGACATTTAAAAAATGTAGTTCCTCACAGGTATCTGGACCTGCAAATCTTCAAGAAAGAAGGTTTCCTTTTTCAAGAATGGATTGCATATCAAGGGCTTACTGATTTTGTCCAGATGAAAGGAAATTGCTATCCGGATTTGGTAGAGGATTTCTACACAAACCTCAGGGTTGTAAATGGGGTCATTCACTCAAAGGTCAAAGGTGTTAACATTATTATTGACGATGATGTTTGGTCAAATATTGTTGGTCTGAAAGCTGAAGGTGTGGATTCTCATATTCGTGATTCTGAGTCAAACATGTGGCTAATAAAGAGAGCTATATATGTAAACTGCTTAAGATATCCAGGAAGGTACAGGGTGCATAAGCAGTACCTACATGATGGCTTAAACAAGGAGGAGAGAATTATTGCTTATGTCCTGACTTGGCTACTACTGCCTGGAAGATTGAACGAGGATAAAATGTCAACAGAAGATGTATTTCTGTTGAATGCTATCAAGACTAGAATCCCAACCAACTGGGTTGCGATTCTAAAAGACCACATAATCGCTGCAGGAGATCATTATTCACACAAATTTCCATTTGGTGTATTTATCAACAAGGTGCTGGAACTCCAAGTAGTAGATGTATCTGAAGAAGAAAGAATTGTGTGCAAAAGGTCAGAAGAAATTGGTATACGAAGTCTATCATTGATCGTCCTACCCCTATCCCTAGGCGGTATTAACACAATCAAGGAATTCTCCACAGTTCATGACATTAATGTACGTTCCCGTATCAATAAAGACAAACAACATCTACCGAATGAGTTAAACGGTAAAAGCATTAAGCAAAGGTAAAGAACCCAACAATTGATAAATCAAGCATATGCAAGCATATAAAGTAAACAAGAATTTCAATATATGAGAGCTTCAAAAGATTACATTGTTCCCCAACAACAAAGGGTTTAGTTCACCATAATCATGGCGAAACTAGATGAACTAAATGGAAGAATGGAAAAGCAAACCCTAGAATTGATAAAGTGGAGCCTAAGCATCCAAGAAATCTCCTCCAAAGGTGTAAAGCTGCTGTGGACGTTGTTCTTTGCCAAAAGAATTACATTTGGATTCGCACTAGGGCTATATATAAGCCAAAAAGATAACAAAAAGATCTCAGAATCCAAAATATAAAAATAGACAACCGCTCAGGCGCCTAAAATGACCGCTGAGCGGTTTGCCTCTTGTCTCTCTTTGACGCTCAGCGTCACCGCCTAGGTGCCAAACAACAACTTTTCCTTGCACTAGGACGCTCAGCGGTGGAATTTACCGCTGAGCGGTTCACTAACTCTTCTTTTCTTCCTTTTTCTTCTTCATTCTTGAGTCTATGACCTTCCTACTTCATTACCATCTTCAATTTTCATCAAAAACTGTGCAAAACAACCATAATATCTCTAAAAACAACTTTTGAATCTCATGTAACACAACTTAAGAGTTTTACTTGATTCTAAGCTCATTTTAAGCTACAAAGGGTGTGATTTAATATCAAATTTATGCATGAAAATAACGGTTTTTAAACCGTTATCACAACCCCAAACTTTAAACTTTGCTTGTCCTCAAGCAAAACAAAACAAAACTTGGCCTTCCAATTTTTCATCAAATAGTTCTACACTTTTCAAAAACCTTTTCTTCACAACAAGTTATTTTTCAATTCAGATTTTCAGTGGAATCCTACCAAAATGCAAGCATGCTTTCAATCCAATCTAGTTCCCCTACTTCAATATTTCCCAACAGATGTTGTATTCATGAATGATCAATCCACTAAGCATAGATGTAAACATGGATTTCAACAATTATTACCAAGCAAGTGTTTCACTCAATCACTCAAGTGTTTAAGGAATCACTCCACTCTTTACTATTCACATGTCACATAGAACAATATTTCCATTTATCTAAAACAATCAAAAACCTTACATGAAAATACCATTACAACGACTTTTCCAAGGCTTGTAATGAGGCTAGGCTATCAAGAAAATTTGGTTTTTCTAGATCGCAAAATTCTTATGTTAAGAGAGCTATTTCATCATTGAAAATGTTCAAGTTTAAACTCTCTCTATCACCAAACTTCTTCACTCCCAACTTCTTCCCTTTCTGCATTGAGTTCCTTTTTCATGCTTTTACTTTTTCTTTTTCTTCTTTACTCGTGCATTTTTCTTTTCAATACTTGAACTCAATGCTCTTCTTTTACCTTTCAATTTTCCCCATACAACCCCAATCTTGAACCTTTTCATTACATAAGATTATTCTCAACCCTACTCAAGATAAATAATTTCAAATCAAGGGTTTTCATCCTGTTTAAGGCCAAGGTTCAAAAAGGGTATAAAATTTTAAACTTTTTGGGTGAAAATTTGGCTAAATAAGGGCTTCCAAACATGGCCTTGATCATATAACATAAGCATGAAAATCAATCAATTATCAAAACTAAGGCAATATCATTCATGATTCCCTGTGAATAGTACATATATCAGTGAAAATTCTGGAGCTGAAGACCTCACACAACATGCTTTCTCACACATCATTTATTTACCCTACTTAGCATCACAATCACAATCATAAATCACAATACATCTGTTCATATAGTTAGTGAACCATTCAACTGGATATCATCACACATACATTCTCAGTCAACCACATTCAATCATTATCAAATACTTGTCATGCATTTTAATACTACCATCAGAACCATTGTACAAGCCAAGCATAGACACAAAATAAAAGTTCAACCTATTCTACAAATTCAAAATACCAAAAGAAAAAGAAACTTGGGTTGCCTCCCAATATCGCTTATTTAACGTCATTAGCTTGACCCGGTAAAGCTCAAACACCCATCAGTAGGTGTTGATACTTCCCTTGCTTGATATTCTTTTCTTTTTCATCTTCCTGCTGAATCTCTTCAGAAAATTAAGAATACCAAGCACCTGTTTCCATGTTTCAATCATAGGAACTTTGATCTCCAATTTCTTGAAGATCTCCATAAAGCACATAAATTTCTTTTCTTCCCTATGATATTTCTTTTGATGAGGAAGGGGCTCTTCATATGATATTTTCTTCTTTCCTCTCTTCCTCTTTTTCTCACTTTTCTTTTCCCTCAACTTTCTCTTTTTTTCTCTTTTTATTTTCTTCTTTATTTTTCCACATTTTCTATTTTTCTTTTTTCTTTCAACCACTTGAATAGTAAAGCTCCCTGGATCTTGTAATTTAGGAGGTAATGTGCTCTGTATGACTGCACTGCAATTTCCTTGCACCTCAATAGTTTCCTTCTCAACATACTTCCTTTTCTTCATGATAAGTTCTTTAAAAAATTTCGCATATGATGGCATTTGCTGAAGTGCTTCAGAAAACGATATGGTTATTTCCAGCTTCTTAAAAATCTCCATAAATCGCTTCAACTGGTTTTCTTTTTCCCTCCTAGAATATGTCTTTGGATAGGGCAAGGGTTTTCCATACTCCCTCTCTTTCCATTCTACAACCTCTTCTTCTATCTTTTGTTCATCTATCTTCTCCTCAGCAACAACCTTTTCTGTTATCTCTTCTATCTTTTTCACCTTTCTCTCTATCTTGTCCTCATCAACAACCTCATCAATTTGTGTCTCCAAATTACTGAAGGTAACTTCATAGCTCTTAAAATCGTACTTCTCCAAAAATTTGTAGAATCGTTCTGTCACATCAACTATCTGATGACATAGTTGTTGATCATACTCCCACGTTTCTATTGGTAAAGATATTTGTTGCTGCCACTGATATCGTTGCATCTCTTCCATTCTTCTATGAGAAGAAAATCTTGTATACATGCCCTGTGGAAAAAATTCGTCATTCTTCACACTCTCCTATATGTTTTTGACATGGTATACTTCCAAATTCATGATCCTCTGAAGAAGTTCATCATAATTTGTATTTTTCTTAAGTGGAGTAATTTGTTGCTCATCAGCTTGCCCAGATTGGCTTTGATCCATGTATGAGTGAGGTTCCTACCAATGGTTGAAATTATTTTGATAGAATTGAGTGCCCATAGAACCAAATTCTTGTACATACTGCATGCATCTTGTAAACATTAGGCACAAAATCCTAGAAATAATTTATTAGAAAAAAAATAAAAATAAACATAAAAATCAAGTCAAAACTAATCAGTTCACACTACTAGAAAAAGTTAAACCAAGAGTCCCCGACAATGGTATCAAAAACTTGTTAAACCCCTGGCAAGTGTACCAGATCGTATCAAGTAATAATAATCGGTAATCCCAATATCGTTCTTCCCAGAGGACTCTTAAGGCCTTATCTTTCGTGTAAACAAATTGTTTAAGACTTGAGTAAAAGAAAATAATTCGAATGGTTTAAATGCAAAACAGAAATAAACATGCAAATGCAAGAATTCAATTGACTAAGAGAAACTATGAATGAATGAGGTTGTTGGGGTTTACAATTTCATCTTATCCACCCTCATATATCTACTCTTCTTATTTAGTTTGCTTATTTATCATATTTCCATGCAAACTTTCTTGGTCTACCCTTAACCCAATCCCTTGGTGAAAAGAGCCTATTACTAATGACCGACTTCCTATCCGTAGCCTCCCCTAGTAACTAATAATGCATAATGAGCGGAAGCAAAATACAATTGATCGTCCAACCCCTATCCCTAGGTGGTATTAACATAATCAAGGAATTCTCCCTAGTTCATGACATTATTGTATGTCCCCGTATCAATAAAGACAAACAACATCTACCGAATGAGTTAAACGGTAAAAGCATTAAGCAAAGGTAAAGAACCCAACAATTGATAAATCAAGCATATGCAAGCATATAAAGTAAACAAGAATTTCAATATATGAGAGTTTCAAAAGATTACATTGTTCCCCAACAACAAAGGGTTTAGTTCACCATAATCATGGTCAAACTAGATGAACTAAATGGAAGAATGGAAAAGCAAACCCTAGATTTGATAAAGTGGAGCCTAAGCATCCAAGAAATCTCCTTCAAAGGTGTAAAGCTACTGTGGACGTTGTTCTCGGCCAAAAGAATTTCAATTGGATTCGCACTAGGGCTATATATAAGCCAAAAAGATAACAGAAAGATCTCAGAATCCAAAATATAAAAACAGACAACCGCCCAAGCGCCTAAAATGACCGCTGAGCTGGATTCGCACTAGGGCTATGTATAAGCCAAAAAGATAACAGAAAGATCTCAGAACCCAAAATATAAAAACAGACAACCACCCAAGCGCCTAAAATGACCGCTGAGCGGTTTGCCTCTTGTCGCTCTGGACGCTCAGCGTCACCGCCTGGGCGCCAGACAACAACTTTTCCTTGCACTAGGACGCTCAGCGGTGGAATTTACTGCTGAGCGGTTCACAGACTCTTCTTTTCTTCCTTTTTCTCCTTTATTCTTGAGTCTATGACCTTCCTACTTCATTGTCATCTTCAATTTTCATCAAAAACCCCACAAAACAATGCAAAACAAGCATAATATCTCTAAAAACAACTTTTGACTCTCATGTGACACAACTTAAGAGTTTTACTTTATTCTAAGCTCATTTTAAGCTACAAAGGGTGTGATTTAATATCAATTTTATGCCTAAAAATTACGGTTTTTAAGCCGTTATCAGGCTCGTGTGCAAGCAGAAGACGATGATCCTCTATCCATATTGATGTCAAGATTACCTCATTTGAAAAAACAATCGGTAGCGGTGCAGTGGGAGTTAAGAACGTTTGGCGTCAAGTGTCATATTCCATTGTATATTGAATTCAGTGATGCATATGAGCTGATTGGTGGAGATAGAATGTTGGACATTTCATGCATACAACTGTGGTATTATTATTAGTATATTACATTTTACCAATTTCATGCGTCAAGTGCCATATTACATTTTTATTTGTTATTTTCCAATTTTTATATTATTAGTATTATTACATTTTAATAAATATACTTAACTTTATTCTTATAGGTACATGGACACCGTCGCAGTGGAATCAAGTCGGGGGTCAATTTATGGCTTTCTTGAACCTCAGACCATCCAACCATCTGGAAACACATTAGATTCCAGAAAATCATATATGAAAACATGGATAACCGAGTCTAAGAGAGAGATATATATGGTTCCATACATTGATGCATATGTTTTCCCAATGTTGTCAACTTTTATCAAATTTTAATCAATAAACTCACTTGTTGTTGGTACATGATGAGTCGTTATTTCTTGAACTGTATTTAGTTTATTGCACTTAAATAAACCAGGGAATTGTGTTTAATTGTCTGTTATTTCCCCATTTTCCGAATTCTGCTTAATTTGGTCGGAAATTCGTAATTGTGCTAATTTGGATTTTTTGAGCTGATTAAGCGCATTTCTGGTTGCAGGGAAGTTGTGGAAACATCATCTGGAGCATTAGGATATGGTGTGACACATTCAAAGGCTCAACATTTAGTCATTTAGATTCTAATTAAAGTTGTAATTTCGTTTTCTAGAAGTCCTTAATTGGAATTAGGTGTTTTGGACCCTTTTAAGGGCAATTTTGTAAAAGCCCAATGTGTGGCACACTTGGCACCAAACCCTAGGGTTTCTTTTAGAGGTGGCCCCACCCATTTTATGGAATTCTCGGCCTTGAGAAGAGAGGAGCCGCCACTTCATTTGCACACTTCACTTTTACACTTCATTTTTGCTTAGGCTTTTGTATGAACTCTCTCTTGGGAGCCTTGGTGTGTGCCCACGGTTTTTGAGCACGGAATGAACAAAGAATGCGTTTTTCTTCTTCTCTTGCTTGAATCTTGTTTATCTTTGCTTGGTGGTGGTGAAAACCGTCCCATATTCCACTTTGTTTCTTGTTCTTTGAAGTTGAAAGTATGAGCTTGAGGTTGTTTCTTTGCATTTTCATGATGGGTCTTTGGTTTGAATGAGGAGCTATTTCGTTTTTCTCCTCCCTTGCTGCCACATTTTCGTATTTACTTTGAGTTTCTTGGATTGGATGACGAAAATGAGTTGTTGTTGAGCTTAGTAGTGAAGAAACCTTGAGTTAGTGTATGGGTGTTTGAGGTTTGAACCATTTTCTTCTTGTGCTTTTGTTTGATGGTTGGAAGTAATATTTTGAGCTGGACATTTTGTTTGTTGATGATGGCTGGACGGTTTTGCAAGGAAAGCTAGGGATTAGTTTTTGTTTTTTGTCAAAAGTTTGAAGAAAAGAGAGTATGAAGTTGGTTTGAAGAAGTTAGACTTTGGGGTTGTTGCTCTTGTATTATTTTACAATTGGAACCTTGGGTTCTTTGGTGCATTCTCGGTGGTGAGAAGTGGAGAAAACATTTGAATGTTTGTGTTGGTGGAGAAAACCGAGAATTGGTGTTGAAAGGGAGAGAGAATGGGCACATTTAATTTTTACCCCTTTTGGGCAAGCACAAGTAGAAGCACATTTTCCATAGCAGGAATGTTTCCTTTTTAGTGTTGACCCCTTTGCTAGCTTGGCCGAGAAATGCAATGAGAAAGGGGATGTCTTATGTTGTTTATTCCCTTTGACTTGGCTAATGTGGCACCTTGGTAAAAGATATTAAAGCACCTTTTGGAGTGTGAAATATGGAAGGCAACGTTTTGCAACTTTGGAAGAGGAGTGAGCTCACGGAAATTTGGCCTTGCATGTGTTGCTTTCTGAACTTGGTCTTTTGGGAGAGAGAAGGGCACAGTTTTCATGGTTAAAAAGTGTGGAAAGCAAGGTTTGTCTTGGAGAATGAAGCACATGGCACAAAAGGGAGCAACACATTAATTGGCTTGTTGAAGGAAGAGAATGAAATGGAACTTTTGGGCATGGGAGGTCACGGCCATGGAGGTTATTTAGGCCATTCCAAGAATTGAATTACTTTAATTGGTGCATGTATTGTCACATAATTGATAGATGAAAAAGCATGTTGATTGTTCCTTTGTTTTGATTTAATTTACATAGTAAGGTTAGTTGCTTTGTAGTCTCTTTAATTTAGTTTTGCATTTAATTTAATTTAACTGTGTTAGATAGTTGATTGTAATTGTGTTGGTGTCTAGTATTTTAATTTGTTTTAATGTTGTCTAATGTGTTTGGTCGTGTTACTTTAATTATCATGATAGCTTAAATTAACTGTGTTGGTCATTAGCGATATTGCATTGCTTCTTTGAGATTTCTGGACTGTATTTGTATTTGTGACTCTGACTTGGTTAATATCAAATCCGTATTTGCACTTGCAATTGGGTATACACTTAGTTGCCCAGTTGGTGTTGAGTCGTCTCTTAGTCGATGAAACTGCATGGTGTAAATTAGATTTGACGTTAACACTGCGTTCACTTAGTCCACTTTTATGAAAACATAATTAGACTGCGCTTATTTGATTAATTGAGTTGGATTAGAGGTTTGAGTTGGTTTTATTTTGTTGATCTGTGATAGGAACCATTGTAATTAAGTTAATGACCAACCGTTTTTAGTCTGTCTTTGAAACCGTTTTTTTTAGATCTGTGTCTGTGTTTCTGTTTGCGTCAGTGATTTGATTTTATTCATCCGTATTCACCACAACGTTTTCACAACCCCCCCCTTCGTGTGTGACTTAATTCTTGAACCGCAAAATTGGTCCTTGAGAGACGACCTAGGAGTCATTTCCTAGCTATACTCCATTTCTAAATTGCACATTAAATTTGTGTGGGTTGCGACAGCCCATCAAATTTTGGCGCCGTTGTCGGGGACCAATGATTCAGTTTTAAGTCTTGTGTTGTGTTTGTGTTTGTGTGAGTTGTGTTGTCTTGTAGTGTGAGTGTGACGTCTTGTGTTGTCTTGTGTTGTTTTCTGTGGTTTGAAATTTTTGTGCTATTGTTTCAAGATTACAGGGTGTTGTGATTTAGTGCATGACTAGAGGAAATCCTGGACCCATACCACCCTTTGATCCTGAGATTGATAGGACGTTCCATAGGTTAGCTAGGCATTCTAGGAATTTGTCTTTAGAGTCTGTTTTTGAGTCAATTCCATTATACTGTGCATCCTACTGCTGAATCTGAATCCACTGTTGTGTATTTTGTGCATACTACATCTACTGCATCTGTTGCATATGCACCTGATTCTGATTCTGATTCTATTATTTTTCACACTGAGAACAATATGGCACAACCTCCACCTCGTGAGAGGACTTTTAGGGAGATGAATGCACCTGATTTCGATATTGAAAGCTTGTGCATCTAATATCCTGATGAGGACGTTCCATTTGTTCTCAAGACTAGACTGATCCATTTGTTGCCCAAGTTTCATGGTCTTGCAGGTGATAGTCCACATAAGCATTTGAAGGAATTCCACATTGTCTGTTCCACTATGAAACCGCATGATGTTCCTGAAGAGCACATCTTCTTGAAGGAATTCCCTCATTCATTGGAAAGTGTTGCTAAGGATTGGTTGTACAGTTTGGCACCTAGATCCGTCACTAGATGGGACAATCTGAAGAGGCTGTTCTTGGAGAAATTTTTCCCAGCATCCTGGACCACAGCTATCAGAAAAGACATAACTGTGATTAGGTAGCTTGGTGGAGAGAGCTTATATGAGTATTAGGAGAGATTCAAGACACTTTGTGCAAGCTGTCCCCACCATCAGATACCTGACCAACTCCTTCTCTAGTATTTCTATGAGGGTTTGAACAACATGGATCGGGGTATGATTGATGATGCCAGTGGTGGAGCTCTTGGAGACACCACACCAATTGAAGCCAGGCAATTGATTGAGAAGATGGCCTCCAACTCCCAGCAATTTAGCGCCAGGAACGTTGCCATTGTGGTGAGGGGCGTACATGATGTTGTTGCCCAGTCTTTATCAGCTGTTGAAAGCAAGTTGGAAGGCAAGCTTGACTCTCTTGCGAAGTTGGTGACACAATTGACAACCAACCAGAGACCTGCAGCTTCATCTGCATCTATTGCACGACTATGTGCTATTTGTCCTTCCAGTGACCACTACACGGATGCCTGTCCTACTTTGCAACACTCTATTGCTCATGATGCGCCTCAAGCTTATGCTACTAACATATACAACAATAGGCAACAACAACAGCAGAATTATGACTTGTCCAGCAACAGGTACAACCCAGGGTGGAGAAATCACCCCAATCTTAGATGGAACAATGCACCACAACATCAGCAGCAGGCACCACCTTTCCATAATGCTGGAGGTCCTAACAGATATGTGCCTCCACCTATGCAACAAAATCAGAGGCAGCAACAACAACAGCAACAAGAGGCACCTGCCTAACCAGCTACCCAACCTTCTACTTCTTCTGAGCCTACATTGGAAGAGTTAGTAAGACAGATGACTATGCAAATCATGCAGTTTCAGTAGGAGACTAGAGCTTCCATACAGAGTCTCACTAACCAGATGGGTCAGATGGCTACTCAGCTTAACCAGGCACAGTCTCAGAATTCTGATAAGTTACCATCCCAGACTGTGCAGAATCCGAAGAATGTGAGTGCCATAACCCTCAGATCAGGGAGGCAGACTGTTGTGCCTCCAGAGCTAACTCCTACACCTACACCCACGCCTTCCGCTTCTCATGAGACAGAGGACCAGTCTGTTCCACGCAGGACGTTTGAGGTGGGTGGATCTTCTTCCTCTACCTGTGGTTCTTCTTCTTCAAGTGGATCTTCTCCCTCTTCCACCACACCCGTTGTCGCGCCTTCTCCATTGGTTGATCGACCTATCCCTCTTCAATTCCCTTCATGGGCACTACCTAGAAAAAAGATGGAAGAGGTGGATAGGGAAATTCTGGAGACCTTCAGGAAGGTAGAGATGAACATACCTCTACTCGATGCCATCAAGCAGATACCAAAATATGCCAAATTCTTGAAGGAGTTGTGCACACACAAGAGGAAGATGAAGGGAAATGAACGGATCAGCATGGGGAGGAATGTATCAGCTCTTATTGGTAAGTCGGTCCCGCACATTCCTGAAAAGTGCAAGGACCCAGGTACGTTTTGCATTCCTTGTGTGATTGGGAACAGTAAATTTGAAAATTCTATGCTTGATCTAGGTGCATCTATAAATGTCATGCCATTGTCTATTTATAAATCTCTGTCTCTTGGTCCATTACAGCCTACGGGTGTGGTCATTCAGTTGGCCAATAGGAGTGTTACCCACCCGATAGGTTACATAGAGGGTGTCTTGGTTAGGGTAGGTGAATTGATATTTCCTGCTGATTTCTATGTTTTGGAGATGGAGGACGGTTTCTCTCATGGATCGGCCCCATTATTCTAGGCAGGCCATTTTTGAAAACTGCCCGTACCAAGATTGATGTGTATGTTGGGACATTGTCTATGGAATTTGCTGATATTGTTGTACATTTTAATATCCTTGATGCCATGAAATTTCCAGTTGAGGACCATTTTGTGTTTAGAATTCATACGTTGGATGACATTGTTGATGAGTTCATTGTTGATGATTTTCGTTCTATGCATGAGAAGAAACATTCTTTTCTATCTTCTGTACATTCATGCATAGCATCTGGGTTTGAATTAGGAATTGGAAATGTTGTTGAATTTGATGATGATATGGATGAAAACTGTGATGTCCAGGGTATTGATGATGTCCAGGTTATTGATGATATCCGTGTTTTTGATGATTTGGATGATATTGATGACGTTGTTGATATACCTGTGATGGATATTGATCTGGATTGTGATGAGATGGGTTTTCTACCTTTACCTGTACATTCTTTAGAGTCAGAATGCATTAACCACGTTGCAGGAAGTACACTTGAATTTGACTTGCAGGAACCCACTCTTGAGCTGAAACAGCTCCCAAAAAACCTCAAGTACGTATACTTGGAGGATGATGAGAAAAAACTGGTCATAATTTCCACCTCCCTTGATTCTGTTCAAGAGGAGAGGTTGCTTGGAGTGTTGAGGGCGCATAAGAAAACCATAGGTTGGAGTTTGGCGGACATCCCTGGTATTAGCCCATCCACATGCATGCATAGGATTTTGTTGGAAGATGGGGCAAAACCAGTGAGACAACCGCAGAGAAGGCAAAACCCCGTAATCATGGACGTGATTAAGAAGGAGGTGACGAAGCTTTTGCAAGCTGGGATCATCTATCCTATTTCAGACACTCAGTGGGTGAGGCCCATCCATGTTATGCCCAAGAAGACTGGCCTCATTGTTGTGAAAAATGAGAGGGATGAGCTGATTCCCACAAGAGTGCAGAACAGCTAGAGAGTCTGCATTGACTATAGGAGGCTGAATCAAGCGACCAGGAAAGATCATTTCCCCCTGCCCTTCATTGATCAGATGTTGGAGCGCCTGACAGGTAAATCTCATTATTGTTTTCTTGATGGTTTTTCTGGTTACTTTCAAATAAACATTGCGCCTGAGGATCAAGAGAAAACCACATTCACTTGCCCCTTTGGCACTTTTGCCTATAGGAGGATGCCCTTTGGTCTATGCAACGCCCCTGGTACCTTCCAGCGGTGCATGCTCGGCATTTTTAGTGACTTTCTTGAGAGTTGCATAGAGGTGTTTATGGATGATTTCACTGTGTATGGGTCCTCTTTTGATGCATGTTTAGATAGTTTGGAGAAAGTTTTGAAAAGATGCATAGAAGCAAATGTTGTTCTCAATTTTGAGAAATGTCACTTTATGGTAGAACAAGGTTTGGTTCTAGGGCACATCATTTCTAGAAAGGGAATAGAGGTAGATGCTGCTAAGATATCTGTGATTTCGCAGTTGCCTTACCCATCTTGCGTGTGAGAGGTTCGATCTTTTCTTGGACATGCAGGTTTCTACAGGCGCTTCATCAAGGACTTCAGCAAGAAGGTGCTTCCCTTATCCAAACTGTTACAGAAGGATGTTGACTTTGAGTTTGGTGACAGATGCAAGCAGGCGTTTGATTGCCTGAAGGAAGCTTTGACCACCACCCCGATCATTCAGGCACCAGATTGGACGACCTCTTTTGAACTTATGTGTGATGTGTCTAACTATGCATTAGGGGCCGTGTTGACACAAAAGGTTGATAGATTGCCTAGAGTGATATATTATGCTTCTAGGACTTTAGATGCTGCCCAAGCAAACTATACCACAACTGAAAAAGAGTTGTTGGCAATTGTTTTTGCGCTTGATAAGTTTAGATCATATTTGCTTGGATCTCCTGTTATTGTGTACACTGACCATGCAGCTCTTAAGTTTCTTTTGAAAAAGGCTGAGTCAAAGCCAAGATTGATCATGTGGATGCTACTACTCCAAGAGTTTGACTTGCAAATCAAAGACCCGAGTGGAGCACAAAATTTGGTTGCAGACCACCTTAGTAGGATTGAGAGAACTGAGAAAGAAGCTGATGTTTTGCCCATCCAGGATGACTTTCCTGATGAGATTTTATTGATGATTTCATTTACCCACCCTACTCCTTGGTTTGCACACATTGTAAATTATTTGGTTGCTTCTGTATTTCCTCCCTTAGCATCCCGTGCTCAAATTGCTAAAATTAAGAGTGATGCTAAGTATTATATTTGGGATGACCCATATCTGTGGAAGCTTTGCAATGACCAGGTTACTAGGAGATGCATTCCAGACCATGAGATTGACTCGGTCCTGCAGTTTTGTCATGCCTCCTCACCTGGTGGTCATCTGGGGATTCAGAGAACAGCTCGCAGAGTGCTAGACTACGGTTTCTATTGGCCTTCCATCTTCAAAGATGCGGAGAGGATTTGCAGCACCTGTGAGCCTTGTCAGAGAGCAGGAGGATCAATTTCACGGAGACAAGAGATGCCTCAACAGCCTATGCTATTTTGTGAGGTGTTTGATGTCTGGGGTATAGACTTTATGGGTCCTTTTCCTGTTTCTTTTGGTTTCTCTTATATTCTCCTTGTTGTGGATTATGTTTCAAAATGGGTGGAAGCTAGAGCCACCAGGACTAATGATGCTCGGGTTGTTGTAGATTTTGTTAGATCTCACCTCTTTTACAGGTTTGGAATGCCTAGAGCAATTGTTAGTGATCAGGGAACCCATTTTTGTAACAAATCCATGCAGGCTTTGATCAAGAAATATGGGGTAACGCACAAAGTTTCTACACCATACCACCCCCAAACAAATGGGCAAGCTAAGATCTCTAACAGGGAGATAAAGGGAATTTTGGAGAAGATTGTCCAGCCCAATAGGAAAGATTGGAGTAATAGGTTGGACGATGATCTTTGGGCCCATAGGACTGCCTACAAAGCACCCATAGGGATGTCTCCTTATCAAGTTGTCTTTGGAAAGGCATGTCATCTACCAGTTGAGATTGAGGATCAGGCATACTAGGCTGTGAAGACTTGCAACTTCTCCATTAACCAAGCTGGAGAGGAAAGGAAGTTGCAACTGAATGAATTGGATGAGATCCGATTAGAGGCCTATGAGAACTTGAAGTTCTACAAGGAGAGGACAAAGAGGTTCCATGATAGTTCTATTGTTAGAAAGGACTTCGAGGTTGGCCAACAGGTTTTATTGTACAACTCTAGGCTCAGCCTCATGAGTGGTAAGTTGAGATCAAAGTGGATTGGACCTTTTATTGTAACTAATGTTTATCCTTATGGTGCAGTTGAGATTCAAAGTCTTTCCACAATTAAAAGCTTCAAGGTGAACGGGCACAAACTGAAGCCTTTGCTCAGCAATCCTTCTTTGTTGGATGTAGTGCTTGAGGAGACATCATTGGTCAACCCCACCTATCCTTCCCTTTGACTCAGGGAGTTTCTTTTATCCTTCCCTTCTCACTTTTATTGCACTTTGTCCATATCTTTTCACTGTTCTGATTGTTCATCTAATGATTGTGACACACTAAGGACATTGTGTAGTTTAAGTGTGGTCTATTAGGGGAGATTGTTCTTTGTTTAGGTTGTGTTTTCTAGTTAGTTTTGTTGTGTCTTGTGTACAGTTTTGCATGCTTTTCGTGATTTCTAGACTTTGTTTAGGTTGTAGATGTGTTGTGCACTTCATTGATACTCTGTTTAGCTTGAAATCTTTGCTTTTCTCTGTTTGGAAGATGATTATGATGTTTAAGAGGTTGAATTGATTGTGACAGAATTACCTTATGCGAGATTTGAGCCATTTGATGATCTTTCTTGTGTGTGATATGTCTCTTGATTGCTTGCACTTATGCCTTGGCTTGACTCTTGTTGATAATTCTTGATTCATGCGCATGTTTGAAAGTGATAAAGGCGTTTTGTTGTTGAGCCTCTCTAGCCAGATGAGCCTACCCTATTTGACTCTTTGTTAGCCCCTTTGAGCCTATACTTTCCCCATTTATTTGTTTTAAAGCTCATACACTAGCCCTAAGTGAAAAACCATGATTACCTTAACCTTAGGGAATTTTGGAGCTTTGGAATTGTTTTGGGAATAAGTGTGGTCTCTTGGAAGATTCAGATGATTTGGTTAGTTGGCTTCTCTTCTTGTGATTGTTTTTGTAAAAATGTTGTGTATCTTGTCTCTTACAGTTGTGTTTTGAAAAGAGAGAAAAGAAAAGAGACAAGATGGGAAAAAAAGAAAAAAAATATATAGAAAAATAAAAAAAAATTATGTGAATAATGGAGTCAAGAAGAGGATTGAATTAGAGGTTTCGGGGTATGATTTGACTGTGTTTACACTTGTTCCCCATTGCTCCTTTGTTCCTTATGGTTTGTAGCTTCTTATCCAGATGTATCCTCCCTTGTCCTTGGCCCCATTACAACCATGAAAAGACCTTTTGATTTGAACATGCGTATGTGCTTGAGTGTTGATATTAGAGGCTTGCCAAGTCTATTTATGTTTGCTTTCTTCAGTACATTGAGTGACATTGATTTACCTTAAACACTTGAGAGAAACACTAATTGTGTGCATCTGTGAGGCTCTGTTGCTTTTGATTCATCTCTTGAACTGATTGATTGTTTTCCATGTACTTAACTGTTTGGATGATTTCATGAATATCTACTTTCATTGACTCTGTATGGGATTCTGCCTATGCCTTGCACTATCCAGATTTTGTGAGAATTGCGCAACTCTGTTTCTATTTTGTGAGTCTTTGTTGTCTGTCTGTCGAGTTTGTGTCACCTCCTTGATGTTTGAGTAGTTCCCTGGTTTTCGTCTTGGTTTTGCCCAAGAGTGCAAAAGACTAAGTGTGGTCTATTTTGATGAGTCGTTATTTCTTGAACTGTATTTAGTTTATTGCACTTAAATAAACCAGGGAATTGTGTTTAATTGTCTGTTATTTCCCCGTTTTCCGAATTCTGCTTAATTTGGTCGGAAATTCGTAATTGTGCTAATTTGGATTTTCTGAGTCGATTAAGCGCATTTCTGGTTGCAGGGAAGTTGTGGAAACATCATCTGGAGCATTAGGATATGGGGTGACACATTCAAAGGCTCAACATTTAGTCATTTAGATTCTAATTAAAGTTGTAATTTCGTTTTCTAAAAGTCCTTAATTAGAATTAGGTGTTTTGGACCCTTTTAAGGGCAATTTTGTAAAAGCCCAATGTGTGGGACACTTGGCACCAAACCCTAGGGTTTCTTTTAGAGGTGGACCCCACCCATTTTATGGAATTCTCGGCCTTGAGAAGAGAGGAGCCACCACTTCATTTGCACACTTCACTTTTACACTTCGTTTTTGCTTAGGCTTTTGTATGAACTCTCTCTTGGGAGCCTTGGTGTGTGCCCACGGTTTTTGAGCATGGAATGAACAAAGAATGCATTTTTCTTCTTCTCTTGCTTGAATCTTGTTTATCTTTACTTGGTGGTGGTGAAAACCGTCCCATATTCCACTTTGTTTCTTGTTCTTTAAAGTTGAAAGTATGAGCTTGAGGTTGTTTCTTTGCATTTTCATGATGGGTCTTTGGTTTGAATGAAGAGCTATTTCGTTTTTCTCCTCCCTTGCTGCCACATTTTCGTATTTACTTTGAGTTTCTTGGATTGGATAACGAAAATGAGTTGTTGTTGAGCTTAGTAGTGAAGAAACCTGGACTTGGTGTATGGGTGTTTGAGGTTTGAACCATTTTCTTCTTGTGCTTTTGTTTGATGGTTGGAAGTAATATTTTAAGTTGGACATTTTATTTGTTGATGATGGCTGGACGATTTTGCAAGGAAAGCTATGGATTAGTTTTTGTTTTTTGTCAAAAGTTTGAAGAAAAGAGAGTATGAAGTTGGTTTAAAGAAGTTAGACTTTGGGGTTGTTGTTCTTGTATTATTTTACAATTGGAACCTTGGGTTCTTTGGTGCATTCTCGGTGGTGAGAAGTGGAGAAAACATTTGAATGTTTGTGTTGGTGGAGAAAACCAAGAATTGGTGTTGAAAGGGAGAGAGAATGGGCACATTTAATTTTTATCCCTTTTGGGCAAGCACAAGTAGAAGCACATTTTCCATAGAAGGAATCTTTCCTTTTTGGTGTTGACCCCTTTGCTAGCTTGGCCGAGAATTGCACTGAGAAAGAGGATGTCTTGTGTTGTTTATTCCCTTTGACTTGGCTTATATGGCACCTTGGTAGAAGAGATTAAAGCACCTTTTGGAGTGTGGAATATGGAAGGCAACGTTTTGCAACTTTGGAAGAGGAGTGAGCTCACGGCAATTTGGCCTTGCATGTGTTGATTTCTGAACTTGGTCTTTTGGGAGAGAGAAGGGCATGGTTTTCATGGTTAAAAAGTGTGGAAAGCAAGGTTTGTCTTGGAGAATGAAGCACATGGCACAAAAGGGAGCAACACATTAATTGGCTTGTTGAAGGAAGAGAATGAAATGGAACTTTTGGGCATGGGAGGTCATGGCCATGGAGGTTATTTAGGCCATTCCAAAAATTGAATTACTTTAATTGGTGCATGTATTGTCACATAATTGATAGATGAAAAAGCATGTTGATTGTTCCTTTGTTTTGAATTAATTTACATAGTAAGGTTAGTTGCTTTGTAGTCTCTTTAATTTAGTTTTGCATTTAATTTAATTTAACTATGTTAGATAGTTCATTGTAATTGTGTTGGTATCTAGTATTTTAATTTGTTTTAATGTTGTCTAATGTGTTTGGTCGTGTGACTTTAATTATCATGATAGCTTAAATTAACTATGTTGGTCATTAGCGATATTGCATTGCTTCTTTGAGATTTCTGGACTGTATTTGTAATTGTGACTCTGACTTGGTTAATATCAAATCCGTATTTTCACTTGCAATTGGGTATACACTTAGTTGCCCAGTTGGTGTTGAGTCGTCTCTTAGTCGATGAAACTACATGGTGTAAATTAGATTTGACGTTAGCATTGCGTTCACTTAGTCTACTTTTATGAAAACATAATTAGACTGCGCTTAGTTGATTAATTGAGTTGGATTAGAGGTTTGATTTGGTTTTATTTTGTTGATCTATGATAGGAAGCATTGTAATTAAGTTAATGACCAACCGTTTTTAGTCTGTCTTTGAAACCGTTTTTTTTTAGATCTGTGTCTGTGTTTCTGTTTGCGTTAGTGATTTGATTTTATTCATCCGTATTCACCACAACCTTTTCACAACCCCCCCCCTTCGTGTGTGACTTAATTCTTGAACCGCAAAATTAGTCCTTGAGAGACGACCTAGGAGTCATTTCCTAGTTATACTGCATTTCTAAATTGCACATTAAATTTGTGTGGGTTGCGACAGCCCATCAGTACATGATAGGGGCCATTGGAAACTCATGGTGATCATTCCAAAAAAAGCACAAGTTGTATGGTTTTGTTCTCTCAATAGGAAGATGAAACCGGAGTTGAGGTCCTTGATACAAACGTAAGTATTACATTCATTCTTATCAATTCATTATGATATTAATATATTAACTTATGTTTCTAATGTTTCAAATTTATATAGAGTTCTGACTAGGACCAGAGAACAACAAATTGATATTATATATCCTAAGGTTGGAATTCGTTGATCTTTAACCTTCAATTTTCATAGTCAATTTTAAACCGTTACATTTGACTAAGTTCTTTCACATGTTTAGTGTAATAAGCAGAATGATTCCTGGGCATGTGCCTAGTAAATCATGTCATGAATCAAGGCAATCATCCGAGCAGCAATTAGAGGAGATTGAACTGAGGTAGAAATTTACATTTGAAAATCTTACAAATATCAATAAACTTTTGACATTAAAATGAATATAATTGTATTTCCTTCCTTGATTTTGCAGCAATTAAATAATACCACTCCATTGTCCAATGAAGTAATAAATATGATAAGAGAGGAATGGGCAAGATATTTGTTGAATAAACATTTTAAATAGCTATAGTTTTAGGTTTTCCTTTCATGATAGTAGCATTTGCATACTCGTGCAGCTTTTTAACTGTGAATAGATGTATACTGTCAATAGATTATTACCAATAGATGAAAGGAAAAATGGGTTCTTTTAAGTGTTGATGATCGCATGAATTGATGATAGCATGGTTTAAATTAATTAATTTGTGCATTTAGGAATTGGAAAATTGGTTTCTGTATTTCAGGTTTGCTTAAATGAGCTAAAACGAACACAATTTAATAAAAAATCACTGAAGGTAACGTCAATTTATACATTGTCCGACGTTAATATATGTATCTTAACGTCCATCACGACGACGAGTGACGTTGATATAATGCAGTGGATAACAATAATAATAAAACGCTGGGCGAGGATCTCTACGACTCAGTGATAGTAACGTCGACTGTAAACATGTTCGACATCAACCTTACATCATTCACCTTATAACTAACGTCAAATATTCCTTTAAATATAAATATTTATTCAAAAACTGACGTCAAATTTGCACTTCGACGTGAATATGACGTCAACATTCTTCTACGTCGACGTCAATGTTACGTCAGTTCCCCCGACGTTATGACGAAAAATCTTTCTTTAAAAATAAATATTTATTCAAATATTTGGACGTCAAGCTCTATTCTACAGGACGTACCTTAACGTCGATGTACATAAAAGACGTTAACTTTATGTCAATTACCTTTGTGTACGACGTAAACGAGTTCGACTGACGTCACCCGGTAATATTCGACGTTAATTTACGTCACCCGCTGTAACGTCGCTAGCAATTGCATCGTTAAAGGCCAAAAATAAATGACGTAATAGGATATTTTCGCACTAGTGCTTGGATCTCACTTATTCCCTTGCCTCCTGTTTCCATATTGAACATAGTAGGATGCATATTTTTTTATTTCATTTGCATTTTCTTTTCCTTAGATTTCTAAGCATTTATGTTCTTCATATTGCATTTTGATAACTTTAACTTGAAAGTGGTTCATTCATCGACATCTCATATGAAGGAGCCCTTTGAAGTTAAAGTTAACAAATGTTTTTATAGTATAGAAATCTGGGGGGCGGGATGTCAATTTGTTAATAATCAAACGACATATATTACTTTTTCTATGATTGATGTTTAAACGTCGAACTGGAAAGGGCTTCGACGTTCAACGACATCGTGCCAGACACACTACTCGTGTATTTCCAATGACCCTTGACCGAAATATTTGAATCCTATAGTGTCTCTGAAAATGGCTTCTTCATCTCATCTCTCAAGAATAGAGAAAGCAAATAGCATGGCTACTGTTAAAGAAGCTAATGTAAATGGTTGGATAAGCGATAATGATTCTCGAGTGAGATTTACTGATGGGAGTCCTGAAGTTGTTGTCTCACCAAAGTATTTTGACCTGAGATTATTTGGAAGGGAAAACTTTATATTTCCTGAATGGATTAAGACTCAAAACCTGTTAACTTTGCTGCAAATGAACGGAGACTGGTACCCTGATCTTGTTAGAGTATTCTACCATCACTTAAAAATTATCAATGGTGACATCTGCTCAAGAGATAACGGCACTAACATTTTAATTAAAAATCATGTCTGGCACCACTCTACTAGGTTAAAGGCTGAAGGAATCTCTTCTCATCTACCAAACTCTCAAGTAAATCGTTGGTTAAAGAAAAAGGATCTCTACAGAGGGTGGCTCAAACTTTCGGTAAGTCAAACAAGAGAAAATATTTTTCTGCATGAAGACCTTAGAATTGAAGAAATGGTTTTAGCACATATACTGGCATGAGTGATTCTACCGAGAAGATTGATGCAAGATGAAATGACCACAGAGGATGTGTTTCTTCTGCATGCTATCAAGAATAACATACCCACCAACTGGGTGGAGGTGTTAAAAGATCAGATGACTAAAGTTGCTCGCGGCAACGCTCACTATCTGCCGTATGCTGTTCTCATAAGCAATATACTTGTTCTTCAAGGAGTGAATACCTGTGGAGAAAGGAAACATTCATGTACCTACACAAATGTCATAAATCGTACCACCCTTGTGTCATTAGGACTAGTAAGGACATTAAAAGGATGGTGCTTTAGAGGCAAAGAGAAATCTGATGTACTGTTTTGGAAGCACCCCTGTTACATGTGAACAAAGATCTGATAATGCCTCTAACAACAACAGTGAAGATCTCTCAGCTGATCTACTTCAGTTAATTATTAACAAGCTCGATCAGTTGGAGACAAAGGTTGATCGTATTCTGCAACATGGGAAGGATAAAATCACATCTGAAGATGACTCTATGGATTCAGTTGAAGAAGGATAGGAATAAAAATACACTCCATCTTGTGTTTTATGTCCCTTGTTGTGTCTTGTTCATTTTTGTTCTTAATTGTCTTTTGATAATGGCTTAGACTACCATTTTGTCTGGTCTTTTGTAGTAGTTATCTGTTTGTAATATTGTTTTGACATATACATGAAATCAGTTAGTGTTGGTTTAAATCGAGTAGCTTTACATTTCATGATTGAATCTATGTTAATCAATTTTCATTGACTGTATGATTGTTGAAGTTGATCAGGCAGATGCTAACTATTACATGACTTCTTTTGATATGAGGAAATTTGACGTTTTGACTGAATTATAATTTTTTAATTTTTGAATTAAAAAAATGAAGTATACAAGGTGAAAACTGATGTTTAAGTAAGGGAAAAGTTGGAAATTAAACCTAAAATTAAGTGCTGAAAGCTTCATTCTCATTTACATTGCGAAATTAAATAGTCAGGTAGCAATACATACTTGAACATAAAATTAAAAAACAAAAAACATTTTCGTGAGAAAAAACATTTGAGCCAATGACATGTTGCCACATCACCACCTTGACACTTCATCATCATCTTCTCCAACAATCTGAAACCCTAATTCCAAACCAAACCCTAGGCGCTGTCAGCAACCGCTGCACCACCACCAACCACCTTGCTACCACATCATCGTATCAGGCCAACACCAACCTTCCACAGAACAATCCTAAATCACCGCTCAACCTCCACCGACAGCCTCTTCGCCAAAGCGCCGCTACCTTCGTTCTCATCCAAACTCCATGGATGCCGCACCTCCGTCATCAATCTCGCACAACCATGAAAACTTGCTCCTTCACACAACCTGCAAACAAAAAACCCAGAATCGCACCACCCAGAAAAACCCCTAAATCGGCCTACAACAGAAAAATCCTTGCCATCCCTACAGCCCACACCGTGCGACACAACGGAAGGATTCTCCAAGGCAACTGCCTCGACAAAACGCTCGACCTGGTCCATGAGGGGCTGAGCATGGTGGCGGTTGAAGAGGTGGAGACCGAACGACAACGCGTTCCAGCTTCTCGTTAAGAAGCCAGTTGGTAAGGTGGAAGATGCAATTGTTTGAATTGAGCAGCTGGAGTTCTTGATTGACTTTGTAGTTGTTGATATGGCGAATGAGGGAAGAATTCCATTAATATTGGGAAGACCTTTTATGAGGACTTCTAAAATGTTGATGTGTTTCAATGACGGGAAGATGATGTTAAGAGATCAAGAACATGTGTTGATTTATGATGGCGCTAAAGAAAGTACAATCAAAATAAAAAAGAGAGCCAAATATAAAAAGTCAAAAAGAGAAGCTGTATCTGAAGAAAACACAACAGGTATTGATACTGATAGCTGTGATGTTTTGCAGGTACCTGTAAGTAAAGAAGGGAAAATTATCCATCCTGAACCAAAAGAAGACCCATTCCGACCAGGCATCAAGGTGAAATATAAGAAGAAGGAGTGGGTAATAAAAGAGCTGAAGGAGAAAGGATTGGTGGAGATTGAAGCACCATATTCTAGACGCACAAGGCAAGTGGATTTGGTGTACTAAAGACACCAACACGAAGGACAACACGTGATTTTGCTGGAGAAATTTATTTTGTTGTAAAACATTATTTTTTTTAATTGGTTTAGTATTTTGGACATGTAATTCTTTGGATATTTAAACAATTTTTGGGTATCATCTACTGAGGGATGCTAATTTTTATGTATCCACTGAAGGATACCAGGAAGGTACACCTACTGATGGGTGTTGGTAAGGATTGCACTTACTGATGAGTGCTGGACAAGTTTGGGTCAGGCTCGTGACGTTAAACAAGCGTTACCTGGGAGGCAACCCAATTGATTATTTGTTTGTTTTTAAACTCTGTCTTAAGTTCATTATATGTTTGCATGTGCATTTGAGAGGGGAAAGGCATGAAATTGAAAACTTGAAGGATAGAATCAGGTGTTACAGGGTCGAATCATGCAAAAGCCAGTAAAGAAGAGAGGGAGAAAAATTACCGCCCACCACTGAGCGGTGGCGGCGAATACCTAGCTCGGGCTTTTAAAAGCTAAGCGTTTTTAGGTTTTCTTCACTTTGAAACCTCTTCTTTGCAGTTCGCCCAAGCGGTCTCCTTAAGCCCGAGCACCCAATTTACACCTTGAAAGGTTTTCCAAAGAAGTTTCCTCACTTTTTCTTATCACCCATTCACAAAAACCTCATTTTATACCATTCTTTTGTCAAAGTTTGGGGTTTTTGTTGAGGGATTGTGCATTCAAGAGGCATTCATCATCAATTAGGAGAAAGTTTAGCAAGCATCTAGTCTCTCCACTCAAGTAAGTTGTGCAATTTCTTTCTTAGGGTTTCTAAATTTGAAATTTGATGAAGAACATGCTTATGAACATGACAAATTAGGGCTTTTGATTTCTATGCATGATTTTATGAAATAGGAATTGTTTGAACCAATTGAATTGCATGAATTTGGTCTAGATTGATGAAATTAGTGTTAGAGTGGAGAATAGGGCGATTTAGAAAAGGTTTTTGACAAACCCTAGTAGCCACCGCTGAGCGGTCTACTTGGACACTGAGCGGTCTGCTGCAGATTTTGTTGGATGCTTGATTTTTGATGCAGGGACATTGAGGGGCCATGTTTTTCCCTTAGTGTTCGACTATAATTGGTTTGGAATCTGATTGATGATGTACTAACCTCTAATGATGAATTCCTGTGGTCCTTTGCATTTTATTTTGTGCAGGAATGTGATCATTATCAAGAAGGGTGAAAACTCCTGGCAACAAGAGCAAGGAACCTGAGAGGCAAAGAAGATTCTATTCGCCTAGGTTCCTCTCCAGGAAACATGAGGAACACTATGTGACTGTGCAAGAGAGGAGATTGCTGATGGAGAGAAGGGCAATTTTTATCCCAAACTTGGCTCCTGAATTTGGAGTAGAGATCATGAGGAGAGACTGGGAAAGGCTGGCCACATATCCTGCACCAGCCAGCATTGAATTGGTGAAGGAGTTCTATATGAACGCCTTGACTAGAGGAGGAGTATCGGTTGGAAGATACATGAGCTATGTGAGGGGGCAGACCATTTGGTATGACCCTGACACTATTAACAGCTTTTTGGGCATTGAATGGCCAAGTGAACAGTGCCAGTATGCAGCACTTGTTGGGGGGTTCAGAGACATAGCAGACATTGAGAGGGTTATGTGCCTTCTTGGAAGGCATTTTCAGAACAACCCTAATGGAGTGTCCGTCAACATAAAGAGGGCAGATTTGACGCCTTTGTCTAAATACTAGATGGCATTCACCCATGCCAATATTCAGCCGTGCTCCCATGTTTCCGACATCACTATGCATCGAATCATCTTCATCTACTGCATGTTGAGGCAGTTAGATATGAATGTCGGGAAGGTCATTGCCGACGAGATTCAGAGCTGCGCTACCACTGTGAGTAGCAGGACACCGCTTGGACATCCGTCACTGATTACCTTTTTATGTCAGCAAGCTGGGGTGGATACTGTAGTTTCACCATATGAGAGGCCTAGGAAGGCCATAGGTTCTGCCTATTATCAACAATACTGTGAAGAAGAGGAGGCAGCCGGAGCACCTAGGAGACGTCCTAGGAGAGCAGCAGCACAATAGGAGCATGTACCTGCAGATATACCGGCACAGCACGCTGAGCCATTCCAGATGAGGGACATGTATATGTCCATGATGGAGGCTAGGATGGAGGCTCTTCGCAGAGGGCACATAGCCACTGCTAAGATGATAGTAGGGTTGTACGATCAACCCCCAATGCATAGGTGGACCATGGACGAGATTCATAGAGCAATGGCTTAGCCTCAGGAGCAGGCATAGGGCAGCGAGTCTGGAGCAGCTAAAGCACCAAGCATGGATGAGGATGACGATGAAGATAACTTTGAAGATGCTGATGATGGAGACCAGGAGGACTCAGATGAGGACATGGATTGGGAGGGCATCTACTGATGGATGCCCATGCTTTAGACAGGGTTTTATCTTGCACTTTTATATTTTTGTTTTTTTTTAGAATAGGTTGAATTTTGATTGTCAGTGTCTATGCTTGGCTTGAACATTATTTCTAAAAATGTTTAACTGAATGAAATGCATGATGAATCTACTTGATGATGATTGGATGTGGATGATGATTGAGTTGTGTTGCATGTAGATATCCACGTGAAAAGTTCACTAGCTATGTGGACACATGTGTGATGATTTATGATTATGGTTATGATGCTAAGCAGGGTGTATGAATGAATGATATGTGAGAAAGCATGTTGTGAGGTATTAAGCTCTAGAGTATTCATTGTTATATGTACTGTTCACAGGAAAGCATGAATGATATTTCCTGAGTCTTGATAATTAATTAAATTGAATGTTTATGTCATATGATCAAGGCCATTTTTGGAAGCCCTTACTTAGCCAAATTTTCACCCAAAGTGATTAAAATGTTATACCCTTTTTGAACCTTGGCCTTAAACAGGATGAAAACCCTTGATTTGAAATTATTTACCTTGAGTTGGGTTGAGAATAATTGTATGTATTAATAAGGTTCATGTTTGGGGTTGTTGGGAAAATTTGAATGGCAAAAGGAAAGGCATTGAGCTCAAGTGTTGAAAAAGAAAATTGCATGAGAAAAGAAAAAGAAGAAAAGAAAAAGCATGAAAGATGAGCTCGATGTGAAAATAAAAGAAAAGGGAAGAAGTTGGGAATGAGTGAGATTAGTTAAGAAAGAGAGTTTGTGCTTGAACTTTGAATGTTAAAATAGCTCTCTTGACTCAAGGATTTTGTGATCCAGAAAAACCAATTTTTCTTGTTAGCCTAGCCTCATTATAAGCCTTCGAAAAGTCCTTGTGATGGCATTGGCATGTGAGAATGTTGATTGTATTAGATGAAGGCAATTTTGTTTCATGTGACATGTGAATAGTAGAGAGTGGAGTGACCTCTTAAACACTTGAGTGATTGAGAGAAACACTTGCTTGTGAGAATTGTTCAATTCCATGATTACATCTATGCTTAGTTGATTGATCATGTGAACTGAATTGAATTGAAAGCATGCATACATCTTGATTAGATTCCACTGAAAATCTCAAATTGAGTAGTTCTTGTCATAAGAAAAATGAATTTTGGGATTGTTGAACTATTTGATGAAAAAGTGGAAAGCCAAGTTTTGTTTTGTTTGCTTGAGGACAAGCAAAGTTCTAAGTTTGGGGTTGTGATAACGGTCTAAAAACCTTTATTTTCATGCTTAAATTGATATCAAAATACACCCTTTATGGCTTAGAATGAGCTTAGAATCAAGTAAAACACTTGAGTTGAGTCATTTGAGAGTCAAAAGTTGTTTTAGAGATATTATGCTTGTTTTGCATTGTTTTGCAGGGTTTTTATTAGAATTAAGAATGTAATTGAAGAAGGAAGGTCTTAGACTCAAGGAAGAAGAAGAAAAATGAAGAAAAGAAGAGTCTATGCATCGCTCAACGTCAAAATGCACCGCTGAGCGCCATAATTCGAGGGAAAGCACTATTTGGCGCTGATGAGTCGATATTTTCTTGACTGTATTTAGTTTATTGCACCTAAAGAAAAGAAGATTTTATGCATCGCTCAGCGTCTGGTATTTTCCCGTTTTTCCTAATTATGCTTAATTTGATCAGAAATTCTTATTTTAGTTAATTTGAATTTTCTGAGCTAATTAATTGCATTTTTAGTTGTAGGAAAATTTTGGAGATATCTTTTGGAGCATTAGGATGGAGGCATGGTCATTAAAGAGTCAACAATTAGGCATTTCATTTTTAATTAAATTGTAACTTAGTTGTTTAGAAACTTTAATTAAGCTTTTGTGCATTGGGCCCTTTTAGTGGCAAAAATGTAAAGGCCCAAACTTTGTGGGACACATGGCCAAACCCTAGGGTTTTTCAAATGGGTGGACCCCACTCCATTTAGTAACTCTCAGCCTTGGAAGCAAGGGGGGCCATCACTTACATTTGCTCCCGAGAGACTTTGCTTGAACGGGAATGAAGGAGGACTTTTGGCTGGAACGATTTTCTTAAGCTGCTGGCAGCCGCCACTTTCATTGGCACTTTACTTTCTTCTTTGTTTTGAACGTTTTCTTGGAGAACATTGAATGGGATGTATTGACATGGTTCTTGGATGGGTTGAATGATAGAAAGAACTCTCTTTTTCATTTTCATTTTACAAGGGCTGGAACCATTTTCTTTCCTTGCCAAGAATACATTTTGACGATGGTTTTTTTAGTTTCTTTGAACATTTTGGAAGCTTGGTATGGACGCTGGTTTTCATGGAATGAAGAAGCCCGCCTTTCTTTTTGGAAATCATTAGCATTCATGTTTTTCTTAAGCTTTGCTTGGAACTTTTTTTGGAGAGCTTTGGATGATTCACGTTGTTACAGTTTGGGGGAATGAAGGAAACATTTTTTTTTCGTTTCTGTTTGAATGATTTACGTTGTTGCATCACATCTTTTAATGGGTCACTAGGAAAATTTATTTCCATTTTGAAGCAAGAGAGGAATGTGCTCACGGTGACAGTTGGAATGGAGGGGAACGTTTCTTTCAATGAAATTGCACATAGCATTGAAGTGTTTTCTTTTGAATCCCAGCGAGCATGATCTCATCTTGTTATATGACAGCTTGATGATAATGAGAGGAGGGCTCCACTAGCATTCACGGCTATGTAGCATGCATTTAATTTGCTAGCACATCATGGAGCTTTGATTTTTATTTGGGAGAGCCCACTTTATTCTATTTCACTTGCTCGTTGATTTCCCTTTAGAGAAAAGCACACGGTTATGTGGAGGCAAGGAGACTTCCGAGAGTTGCTGCAATGTTCAATTCATTTTTAGCTAAGCCTAGTTTCTTTACTTCCACTTAATATTATTTTAATGTGCAATGTTCAATTCATTGTTCGTTTATTACAAGCTTTATTTTAATGTGCATTTAGTTTGTTAACTCAACATTGCATTTTCATTGCTTTAATTATGTTTGGATATTTGTTAGTTGTATTGTTAGGATTAGCATCCTCTTTTATTTTATTGATGTCTAGTATTTGTGGTAGAGATAATTTGACTATGATGTTAGCTTAATTTAACTGAATTGGTCATTAGCGATATTATAATGTTTCGTTGAGATTTCTGGACTGTAATTGTGTTTGCACTCTGACTTGGTTAATGTGAAATCTGTATTTGCACCTGCAATTGGATATACGCTTAGTTGCCCAGTTGGTGTTGAGTCTTCGTTTAGTTGATGAAACTGCATAGTGTAAATTGGATTTGATGTTAACATTGCGTTCGCTTAATTCGCTTTTATGAAAACATGATTAACCTTCGCTTAGTTGGTTAACTGTGTTGGATTAGAGGTTTGAGTCGCCGCTTTATTTTGTTGATCTGTGATAGGAAGCATTGTAATTAAGTTAATGACCAATCGTCTCTATTCTGTCTTTGAAATCGTTTTTAGACCTGTGTTTGCATTTCTGTTTGCGTCAGTGTTTTGATTTTATTCATCCATATTCACCACAACATTTTCACAAAACCCCCCTACTCCGTGTCTGACCTAATTCTTGAACCACATGTGGTCCTTGAGAGACGACATAGGAGTCACTTCCTCGTACTATACTACATTCTTTATGCACATTAAATTTGCATGGGGTGCGACAACCCATCAGGCGCCCAGGAGATGAAGCTGAGCGTTCAGGCGATTAGAGGCAAACCGCTCAGCGGTGAAACTGACCGCTGAGCGGTGGCGCGGCTTGAGGAAAACCGCTGAGCGGTAAAATACGACACTGAGCGGTGGTCTGCTGGGCTTGGGTCTAAATTCTGTTACTTTGCTGTGCTATATATAGCCCCAGTGTTATTTGAGATTTATTCTTTTGGCAGAAGAGGACGTCCAGAGCTATTTTACACTCCTTGGAGAAGATTTCTTGGATGCTTAGGCTCCATTTTATCCAATCTAGGGTTTACTTTTCCATTCTTTCATTGTATTTCATCTAGTTTCACCATGTCAATGGTGAACTAAACCCTTTGTTGTTGGGGAACAATGTAATCTTTTGAAACTCTTATATTGAAATTCTTGTTTTATTCATATGCTTGCATATGTTATTATTATCAATTGTTGGGTTCTTTATCTGTGCTCTATGCTATTATCATTTAACTTATTTGATAAATAGATGTTTGCCTTTGTCGATACGGGGAGTTACGGGGAAGTCATGAACTGATAGGGAATTCCTTGATCAACAAATAGCACCTAGGGATAGGGGGTAGGACGATCAATTGTATTTTGCTTCTGTGGTACTTGCATTTCTAGTTACTAGGGGAGACTAGGGATAGTAAGCCAGTGATGAGGCGATATTTTATTGATTTCACTTAGTTTATTGTGCTAGAATAAACCAGGGAATTGTGTTTAATTGTCTATATTTCCCCGTTTTCCAAATTCTGCTTAATTTGGTCGGAAATTCGTAATTGTGCTAATTTGGATTTTCTGAGCTGATTAAGTGCATTTCTGGTTAGGGAAGTTGTGGAAACATCATCTGGAGCATTAATATATGGCGTGACACATTCAAAGGCTCAACATTTAGTCATTTAGATTCTAATTAAAGTTGTAATTTCGTTTTCTAGAAGTCCTTAATTAGAATTAGGTGTTTTGGACCCTTTTAGGGGCAATTTTGTAAAAAAACCCATGTGTAGGACATGTGTCTCTTAGGTTAGGGTTTATTAGAGGTGGACCCCACCATTTTTAGGGTGTGGGACGGTATTTGGAAGGGAATTGCTGAGACACACAAAGGATTCCACACTTTTCACTTTTGCACACTTCATACTACACTTTCATTTTGCTTTGGCTTTTTGTAAGAACTCTCTCTTGGAGACCATGGTCGGTGCTTCACGGTTTTGACCATGGATTGAATCAAGAACTCATTTTTCTTTCTCTTTTACTTGCAACTTGTCTATCTTTGCTTGATGGAAGGGAGATTCGTAACTCTTCTTCTTGGGTTTTCTTTTGAATGTTGAAAGCATGGACTTGGAGGATACTCTTGCATTTTCACGTTTTTCTTTAGCTTGAACATTTGTTTCTTTTGGTGAACTCTTGAATGTATGAAGGTGGTTCTCGGTCATTTCTTTGATGGAAGCTAGAATCTCTTCATTCACTTGCTTTTACGTTGATGTCTAGCTTGGGGTTGGGAGTTGCTCAAACATTTTGTTGCTTTATCAAGTTGTTTTCTTATGGAATGGAATGAACTCACAATTTTTGGTGTTGAATGAAGTCTGGACCGTGACGGCCTCCACACCCAAGTTTTTGTTTTATTTGTGCTCTTAGAAAGGTTGCTGAAAAAGAGAAGAAAGGTGCTGAACATTCTCGATTTGTGGTAGAGACATCTTAAAGTGATTTTATTTCTTGCTTTGCTTGGGAATATATGTGTTGGTACGGTGTTTAGGATGAAGAGAAGAAGTCTAGCTCATTGTCTTGCCATCACCGTCCTTGGTTGGTAGAAGGGAGAATGTTTTTGGTTATTTTATTCCATTTGACCATGCACATGTGGCTCCTTGGTAGTAGAAATTCCACTTTTTGTATTTGGCATTGAAAGAAGTGTTACCTTTGCTTGGAGGAGAGAGAGAACGGTCATTCTCTCTTGGCAAGACAGACCAGCTCTCGGTCCTTACAATTGGAGAGTTAAATATCGTCCCTTACTTCATGGAGAGAGAGGAGGCACAATTTTCATGATAGCATAGATAGCACATGTCTTTTCTTGGAGAATGAAGCACATGGGACAAGAGGGGAACTTATTTAATTGTTTATGCAAGGAAGAAATTGAATTGGTGTTTGGTGGAGACCATGTCTCGGCAAAAAGGGGAGAGTTTTAGAATCAATCGTTTATTTTCATTGCTCTTGGGAAGTGTAGTTGACTTGTCTTTGTAAGAAAGGTGAATTCAACTTTTGTGGTTTTTGGTGCTTGGAAACCGTGACTACATTCCTTGGAGAGGTGGGGTTGCACGTTAATAGCTTGGTGGAGAGAAGAATTTCATTTTGTTTCCTTGGAAGTTCACGGCCAAGAGGTTCCCCTTTTAGGCCATTTTCAATTTAATTTTCTTTAGAAGGTGCATGTGTCATTTGAATTGGTAGAAAAAAAATATGTTGTTTATTTCTTTATCTTTAAATTAGTTTGAATTGTAAGTTTAGTTGTTTTTCATTTCTTTAATTAGTTTTGCATTTAAAATTATTTAACTGTGTTAGATAGTTGTTGGTTACAGTGTTAGTGACTAGTATTTTAATTTGTTTTAATGTTGTCTAATGTGTTTGGTCGTGTTACTTTAATTACCATGATAGCTTAAATTAATTCAGTTGGTCATTAGCTATATTATGATGTTTCCTTGAGATTTCTGAACTGTAACTGTATTTGCACTCTGACTTGGTTAATATTAATTATGTGTTTGCACTTGCAATTGGGTATACGCTTAGTTGCCCAGTTGGTGTTACATCTTCGCTTAGTTGATGTAATTGCATGGTGTAAATTAGATTTGACATTAACACTGCGTCCACTTAGTTCGCTTTTATGAAAACAGGGTTAACCTTCGCTTAGTTTATTAACTTTGTTGGATTAGAGGTTTGGGTCGCAACTTTATTTTGTTGATCTGTGATTGGAACATTGTAATTAAGTTAATAACCATATTTCTACATCTCTGTATGCATTTCTGTGTTTGCATTCGTCCGTATTTTGACTTTGTCCATCCGTATTCACAAAACTTTTCACAACCCCCCCCCACTTTGTGTCTGACTTAATTCTTGAACCGCAAAATTGGTCCTTGAGAGACGACCTAGGAGTCATTTCCTAGCTATACTACATTTCTCATATGCAATCAAATTTGTATGGGCCGCGACACTCATCAGCCAGTAACTAGTAGTAGGCTCTTCTCGCCGAGGGATCGGGTTTAGGGTAGACTAAGAAAGTTTGCATGACAATTAGATAATAATGCTAATTTAATAAGAAAAGTAGATATATGAGAGTGATTGGGTGAAATCTGAACCTTACCAACAAACCCATCTCCTATTATCAATATCATCCATCCACTTTTGTGTTTAACCTCAATTGATCAAATTGCATTCATGTTTATTTTTCCGCATTTTACATTCAAAAACTCCAAAATATTATTTTTATAGTCGTGATTGGTTAAGAAAAAGAACAACAGTTTAGTGTCGAGAGTCTCTTGGGAAAACGATACTTGGACTTACCATTTATTATTACTTGATACGATCTGGTACACTTGCCAGAGTGTTAACCAGTTTTTGGCGCCGTTGCTGAGGACTCATGGTAGAACTATTCTATGTGTGTGATTCTAAACCGATTAGACTTTCTATCTTTCTATCTTTTTCTATCTTTCTATCTTTCTGTTTTTTTATTTTTTTATCTTTATATAAAAAAACGAAAATAAAAAAAAATTGTTTTTATTTTTTTGTTTTTATCTTTCTGTTTTTATTCTTTATCTTTCTAAAAAAAATTTACTGTTTTTATTTTTTGGGCTAATTCTGTGCTCTAGTACAGTGTTCTTTAGTATATGCAGGATAAAAATTTTGTACCAAGAGCACAAGATCATCAGGAGGATGATAAGGAAGGAGAACTGGTTCACCAACACCCTGATGTGAAAAGTGACAAACCCAAACCTGGCACTTGAATGAAATTTGAGAATAGGTTATGGGTTGTTAAGACTATCAAAGAAAACAGAGCTCTTAGAGTTGGTGACAAGAAAATTGTTGGTGTCATGAAGGAAGGAAGAACACCAACATAAAATATCAACACCAACATAAAATATCAACACCTACTGATAGGTGTTTGGGCTTTACCGGGTCAAGCTAATGACGTTAAAGAAGTGCTTGCTGGGAGGCAACCCAGTTTCTAACCCAGTTTCTGAATTTATTTTATTTTATTTCTTAGGTTACATGCTTCTGATGGTAGAGATGACAACGTCTACTAAGGGATGTTAAGAAAGAGTAGCATCTACTGATGGATGCTATATGATTAGACATTTACTGATGGATGTCACTGACAACATTTACTGATGAAAGCTATTGGGATAGCATCTACTGAGCGATGCTAGAAGATTGAGTATCTACTGCAGGATACAGGAAGGTACACCTACTGATGGGTGTTGGTAAGGATTGCACTTATTGATGGGTGCTAGAAAGGTTTGGGTCAGGCTTGTGACATTAAACAAGCGCTACCTGGGAGGCAACCCAGTTGATTGATTTATTTTTGCATGTTTTAATTCTTGTTCTAGTCGCATATGTGAGATAAGTGATTGGGAATTACATAAAAATTAAATTTTGAAAGTTGAATTTGAAGGTTTAAAGGGTTAAAATGTTTTAAACAGAAAAAAAAAGGAGGGGTGTAAACTAGGCACACAGTTGGGCAGTGAACTCACCGCTGGGTGGTGGCGTTACTGAGGGGTATATGCATTTTAGAAAGATTATTTGATTTTTTTTACCCCTCAGGTTCGCCCAAGCACTCTTTACCAAACCCATAACCTCTCTTTCACTTTCAAACATTCTTTCAAAGATTTCCCAACACTTCTCCTATCATCCTCTCTCTTGAAAACCTAATTTTTATCAATTTTTCCATCCAAGTTTAGGGTTTTGTGAGAGCACAGTTATTTGGGGGTGATTCCTCCACATTCATTGGAAGAAGTTTTGTGTTTTACTAACGCTTAATGAGATTTCTTGTGGTTTTGTGAATTGTACTTGGTGTAGGGAAGGCCTTCCCCTCATCAGGAAAGAGGAGCAAGATTGTGGGGAACAAGAGGAAGGAATCAAAGTTGGAGCAGCTGAAGCTCCATCTATGGAGGAAGATGTTGAGGATGACGATTTTGAAAAAGGAGATGAGATAGCATCTACTGATGGATGTTATCTGCACTAGAACATGATTTTTCTATCTTTTGTTCTTGTATTTATTTGTTTCTGTTTAGTAGTGTAGGATTGATGTACTTGGTTGGACACTATATCTGATGCAGTGGTTTGATATTAATATTTTTGCATGATGGGTATTGCTTGATGATGCTTTGATAGTGATGATGTTGAGAATGTGCAATATATGCTGATATTGATAACGGTCTCACAACCGTTATTTTAAAGCATAAATTTGATATTAGATCACCCTTTGTAGCTTAAAATGAGCTTAGAATCAAGTAAAACTCTTAAGTTGTGTCACATGAGAGTCAAAAGTTGTTTCTAGAGATATTATGCTTGTTTTGCATTATTTTGCAGGGTTTTTGATGAAAATTGAAGATGGCAATGAAGTAGGAAGGTCATAGACTCAAGAATGAAGGAGAAAAAGGAAGAAAAGAAGAGTCTGTGAACCGCTCAGCGGCAAATTCCACCACTGAGCGTCCTAGTTCAAGGAAAAGTACTGTCTGGCGCCCAGGTAGTGACGCTGAGCGTCCAGAGCGACAAGAGGCAAACCGCTCAGCGGTCATTTTAGGCGCCTGGGCGGTGGCGTGTGTTGAGGCAAACCGCTGAGCGGCCAATTTTGGCGCCTGAGTGGTTGTCTGTTTTTATATTTTGGACTTTTAGATCTTTCCGTTATATTTTTGGCTTATATATAGCCCTAGTGCGAATCTAAATGTAATTCTTTTGGCAGAGAACAACGTCCACAACAGCTTTACACCCTTGGAGGAGATTTCTTGGATGCTTAGGCTCCACTTTATCAAATCTAGGGTTTGCTTTTTCATTCTTCCATTATATTTCATCTAGTTTCACCATGACTATGGTGAACTAAACCCTTTGTTGTTGGGGAACAATGTAATTTTTGAAACTCTCATATATCCAAATTCTTGTTTACTTTATATGCTTGCATATGCTTGATTTATCAATTGTTGTGTTCTTTACCTGTATTTAATGCTTTTACCGTTTAACTCATTCGGTAGATGTTGTTTTTCTTTATTGATATGGGGACGTACAGTAATGTCATGAATTGGGAAGAACTCCTTGATTATGTTAATACCGCCTAGGGATAGGGGTAGGACGATCAATTGTATTTTGCTTCCACTTATCATGCATTATTAATTACTAGGGGAGGCTAGGGATAGCAAGCCAGTAATTAGTAATAGGCTCTTTTCACCAAGGGATTGGGTTACGGGTAGAGCAAGAAAGTTTGCATGACAATATGATAAATAAGCAAAGTAAATAAGAAGAGTAGATATGTGAGGGTGGATAAGATGAAATTGTAAATCCCAACAACCTCATTCATTCATAGTTTCTCTTAGTCAATTGAATTTCTGCATTTGCATGTTTATTTTTGTTTTGCATTTGAAACACTCAAATTAATTTCTTTTACCCAAGTCTTAAACAATTTATTTACACGAAAGATGAGGCCTTAAGAGTCCTCTGGGAAGAACGATATTGGGATTACCGATTTTTATTACTTGATACGATCTGCTACACTTGCCAGGGTCTTAACAAGTTTTTGGCGCCGTTGCCGGGGACTCTTGGTTTAACTTTTTCGAGTAGTGTAAATTGATTAATTTTGACTTGATTGTTGATATTTGTATATATATATTTTTTTTATATATAAAAGTGCTACTAGGGTTTGTGTTTCTTGTACATGCAACAAGAGACTAGACATACTAGAAGCAAGAAAAATACCCAACCTCTTCTTGAAGGCTTAAGTGAGACAAGGGGAAGAAGGAGAGTCAGACGCCCATCTAGGGATTTATTTCCTTCTCCTAGTAGATTATTGTCACCTTCACCAGATAGAAGAACAGAGGAGATGGCAGGACAACTTCCTCCATGACGCACATTGGCAGATCAATCTAATGTTGTTGGTCCTTTTCACTTTAACAGCATAGCCATGCCTACGGATCAAACAACCAACATGGTGATGAATCCAACCCTAATACACCTAGTACAAGGCAACCAGTTTCACGGCTTGTCAAATGAGAATCCATATGATCATTTGACCACATTTAGTGAAATCTGCAACACTGTGAAGATGGCAGGGGTATTAGATGAACGAGAAAAGCTTAGCTTGTTCCCATTCTCATTGGCGGGCAATGCTAAGGCGTGGCTTAATTCCTTTCTTGAAGGAACATTCGCTACATGGGAGACTGTGGCTACAAAGTTTGCCACTAAATATTTTCCACAGTCCAAAGTTACTCTAGGAAAGCTGGAAATTTCATCATTCAAGCAGGGTATGGAAGAGACTTTAGGTCAAGCATGGGAGAGATTCAAGGGCTTGCTGAGAAAGACGCCAACCCATGGTTTTGACAAGACCACCTTGGTTCTTGCATACCTTGGAGGTTTGAACACTCAGTCGAAGATGATGTTGGATGCCTCAGCTGGAGGCATGTTAAACAAAAGACTGAAGATGAAGCCTATGACTTGATCGAAAATATGGCTGCTAATGAGCAAGAAAATTATAGTGAAAGAGGCGTACCTACACAAAGGAGAGGAGTTTTGCATTTGCCTGCAGATGACGCTATGTTGGCTCAGAACCATCTTCTGACTCAAAGATTCTCTGACAACTTCCTAAGGAGATTCGTAATGTCTCCCAAACACAGCAGCTGTGTGATTTCTGCGGTAGTGACCATATCAATGGTCAATGTGCTTTGCCTGAAGAAATGCAACAATAAGCTAATTTTATGGGAAATCAGATTCAGAATACCTATCAAGGTAAAGCCAAACAAGGCTGGAAGAATCATCCAAGTATTAGTCAGGCACCGAATTTCCCATCAGGGAAAACAGGGAATTTCCCATCAGGGCAAACAGGAGGTTTCAGGCAGCAGCAACCTTCACCTCTGTGGCAGCAAGTCACCCATTTGAAAGAGAGGTCGTCAGAGACCTAAATGATAGATTTGATAAATTCGTGAAGGTTTATGAGTCCAATCAAGCAGGTAATCAATCCAGCATCAGATCTTTGATATGCAAGTCGGGTAGTTGTCAAAAATGGTAGACACCACTGAGAAGCACCAATTTAGGGCTAACACTGATGTTAATCCTAAAGAGGAATGTAAAGCTGTTGTTACAAGAAGTAAACGAAAAGTTGAAAGGGAAGTTGTGGAGATTGGTAGCAGTGATGAGGAAGAGGAGACAAGAGAAGTCATTAAATTAAGCAGCAGTGAAGGTGAGGAAGAAGAGGAAGAAAAATTCAGTCACAATAGGCCATTTATAGCAAACCAAGTGATTGTGGTGCCTTCTGTAATCCAACAAATTCCTGCAAGGATGAAATATTATCTTGGAGATATGATAGATTTGAATACAGATGAAGATGAGCAAGAATTTGAAGTTCAACCTCCAAAAAGGAATTATCCGCCTAAGGTAAAAGATCCAGGTTGTTTGACACTTTCATGTATTATAAATGATTTTGATGTAGGAGGAGCCATGATAGACTCTGGATCCAGCATTAATATGATGCCCGGATGTTTTTTGAGAAAGATTGGAGGGTTGACAATTAAACTGTCTAATCTTACTGTGACGGTGGCGGATGGTTCCAGTAAAAAGCCACTAGGTATGGTGGAAGATGTGGTTGTGCGCGTGGAGCAACTGGTGTTTTTGGCTGACTCTTTAGTTATGGGCATGGAAGAAGATGAAAAAATTCCAATTATTCTTAGAAGACCTTTCATGGCTACGTCTAAAATGTTCATTAGTGTCCATGATGGAAGAATTATGATCCGAGATAAAAAGAATGTGCTCTTATATACTAGTTCTAAAGGGAACAATATTAGAATAAAGAAAAGATCCAGATTCAGAAAGTCAAGAAGAGAAGCTGCATCAGAAGAAAGCATGACAGGTACCAATTCTAACAGTTGTAATGTTTTACAGGTACCTAAAAATGAGGAGGTTGATAAAGGAGGAACAATTCACTTAGAAGATATATCACTTCCACGAGGCTCACAGGTAAAATTCAAGAAAAGAAAGTAGATTGTTGATAATATCAAAGAAGATGGCAAGGTAGAGATCAGAAAACCATATACTAAAGCCATCAGAAGAGTGGATAGAAGGCAACTAATGAGTTGGGAGGATGAAGATCCCAACCGGGATGGAAAGATTTGAAGACATTTAATTTTATCCTATTTGTTGTAGAACAATTTTTAGAATAGGTTTATTCTGGTTATGTAAGTTAATGGATTTTTAAACTCTTTTTGGGTAGCATCTACTGCGGGATGCTAAATTTTTATGTATCCACTGAAGGATACAGGAAGGTACACCTACTGATGGGTGTTGGTAAGATTCGCACTTACTGATGAGTGCTAAACAGGTTCGGGTCAGGCTCGTGACGTTAAACAAGCACTATTGGGAGGCAACCCAGGTTTCTTTTTCTTTTGTACTTGTAGAATAGGTTGAACTTTTATTTTGTGTTTATGCTTGGCTTGTACACTGATTCTGATGATGGTTTGATGATTATATTGCATGACAAGTTATTCGATGATAATGATTGAATGTGGTTGACTGAGAATAAATGTGTGATGATATCCAGTTGAATGGTTCACTAACTATATGAACAGATGTATTGTGGTTTATGATTGTGATTGTGATGCTCAGCAAGATAAATGAATGATGTGTGAGAAAGCATGTTGTATGAGGTCTTGAGCTCCAAAGTTTTCACTGATATATGTACTGTTCAAAGGGAATCATGAATGATATTGCCTTAGTCTTGATAATTGATTGATTTGCATGCTTATGTTATATGATCAAGGCCATGCTTGGAAGCCTTATTTAGCCAAATTTTCACCCAAAAAGTTTAAAATTTTATACCCCTTTTGAACCTTGGCCTTAAACAGGATGAAAACCCTTGATTTGAAATTATTTATCTTGAGTTGGGTTGAGAATAATCATATGTGATGAAAAGGTTCAAGTTTGGGGTTGTATGAGGAAAATTGAAAGGCAAAAGAAAAGCATTGAGCTCAAGTATTGAAAAGAAAAATGCATGAGTAAAGAAGAAAAGGAAAAAGTAAAAGCATGAGAAAGGAACTGAATGCAAAATTGATAAAAAGGGAAGAAGTTGGAAATAAAGGAGATGGGTGATAGAGAGAGTTTGTTGCAATGCTTCAAAAAAAGGTATGGTGATCTCCAGTTTCTTAAAAATTTCCATGAACCGCTCAAGTTGTTTTTCTTTGTCCTTCCTTGAATAAGTCTTAGGATGTTTGGTTGTCTTAAGCTTCTAATCTGAATGCAGAATTGCTTGTTAGGGTTTTCAAGGGATTGTTGTCTAATAATCTAATCCAGACTTTTATGCCAAGTGATCGGGTTCCAAGTAATTTATAAAGTGACGTTAACAATTTAATGAAGAAGACGAATTCTTGTATAAATGAAAGTAAAGAAGGTGAAATCTAAACCCCAACAACATAATCATCTCATATCATTAACATCACTCATTCATTCTTGTCTGGAGCCTCAATTGATCAATTTTACTTTTTAGTATTATGTTTGTTTTTCTTGCATTTTATTTTAATCAAAAGAATTGCTCGCTAATCTTAATTAGTTAAAGTATTACACAATTATTTTGTATCATAAGTTTTTTGAAAAACGATACTTGATTTACCAATTATTATTATTATTTAATACAATTCGATATACTTACCGACATCTTAACGTAATGTACTAACAGGAAACTAAGAATTTCTCCATGACACAGTCATAGATAATAAACAATCAATAATAATTACCAAGTTCGCACACCCGATATTCAATACCAATATGATCAACAAGACAAGTATTTATAACACTAAACACTAATAAACATTATTTATATTTTAAATACTAATCAAAGCCAAAATAACCAAAACAAACAAAATAAAAAATATCTCCGGGGTGGGACACAACGTAATGACGAACACCACAGTGGCAATGGGAGATGGCAGCAACATTAAGCTGGCTGGTACGAAGAGCAGAGACACTTATCTAGTGCGAACAAAGCGGCAAACACCACAAGGGCGTGTGGAGATGGCACAATGGTTAATACCTTTTTAACCCTTGTCAACCTTTTAGCGACGATTGCATGCAATAATCATGTTATGCTTTTAGGCACTTCAAAAATAAGAATATATCTGTCAAAAACATTTCTTTTTAAAGCATTTCACAATTATTAGTGAATACTATCTTAAAATGTGTCTCTTCAACATTTATCATTTATTCTCTTTTTATATAGGGTCATGGTTTGCTCTTTATTTTTCTTTGTCCTTCGTGTTTATTGTTACTTATTTTTACGAATATTGTATTTGGAGTTCTTATCATAAAAAAATTACATAGTTTTTATTATAAAAATTGGTAAAAGAAAATGATAAAATGTATTTATAATCTACCTGTTTAATATACTACGAAATTATTTATATTGATATAAGTGTCATAATTATTTATTTAAATTCAAATATTTACATTATATAAGAATATTTGTTTAATTTTAAAAGAAAATTACAATATAATAATTACATCTTGTCTCTAAAATGAAGAAATGCATTTACTCACTCACTTCAACGAAATTTTACATAAGTTCATTTGCGTGGCTTCTTATTTTTATTTCATGAATGTAATTTAAATGAATGGTTGATAGAATGCAAGCATTAATATTGAGACGATAAGCTTCGCTGGCTGAGTCCACTGGTTTCCTGGATGAGATCCAAACAGCATTTGATTGCATTTAATCCCATATGGTCATACATGTTCTTCATAAATTATTCATCAATGCACCAAATATGAGAATTTATTTTTTTGGTCCAATTCAACAACTGTAGCTAGGTATTTATTTATCATAAAATTCTTCATGCCTCACAAAAAGGTTTTATTCGCGTGGTAAACTTTTATGCATGGATTTTGGAGTAAAGTTTTAACTTATGTTTTAAGTTGTAGGGGGGTTAAGTATTTCAGTTCTTGCGTTTAAAAAATTCTATTAGTCATTTGAAAATGCCCCTTTATTTTATTTTATTTTTTATGTAAAATGATAGTGAAAATTTATATAGGAGTTAATAAATATATTTTATAAGATTTGGATTAATACAGTGTTTAAAAACTTTAAAGATTAAACATCTTATTTATTCAATCCAATTTTTTGTTGTTGAAAAAAAATCATGTATGAAAAATTAATCATGGAATAAGATAATTTATAGTTTTTAAACCTTTTAACTTCAGATGATTGTGATTCAAATATTATTGTGTGTGATTCACAGTCCGACAAGTTCAATCAATCAGTCCAACCACTTTTAAAAATTGATATATTTATTTAAATGTTTTTTTCTTTCTATTACCAATTATACACGTCACCAAACAAACCACCATGATACCATATCTCAACTTTACGCTCATGACTCTAACAAAATATTTCTGTTTGAGAGCACAAATCAAAGTTATGACCCATTTAATTTGTAAAGCTTTCTGATCATCACCCATGTACTTTCTTAACCTGCACTACAGAAGAACAATAAATATTATAGAAAAGTAGAAACATAGAAAATAAAATTAGACTGTATTGAGAAATTACTTAAAAACATAATTACATGTGGGTTTAAGTATTTTTATTCGTATGCTTTTAATCTTGAAAAAACCATATGCTTTTATTAGAATTTATGCTTTTCTTAATTTGTTAAACGTTTAAACTAGCGAAATGAAAATAAATTTAAAAGGATAAGTAATATATTTAAATTTTAAATGAGCAAATAAATCAAAATTTGTAAGCATATAAATGAAAAGAAAAAAAGCATAAATTACGTATACACGGAATTCAATTCCGGTGATTATCCCTTTTCTATCAAAATAATCATTATTCTATAAATTGCAATCTGTTTCAAATTACTGTTTTAAAAGTTCAAATATATTTTTTTTTTACTGTGGTACTCCTTCTATAGTATTTTTATTAATAAAAATAAAAGAGCACTGACGATGTAAAGGGGTGATATAATGAAAACCACTCAAATACAGTGATTTTCTTAATCTGTACCTAGGACTTGAACTATAATTATTTTCAACGGAATCGAATAACTAACCATCTAATTATAGCTGAATTGGACATTAAACTTAGTAATCATTAAAGAGTCCTATGTTTTCAAAATTCTATGATGAGGAATGAATTCAAACCGAAGCTATAACATTAGTTCGATAAGTTTGAAAAGATAGATAAAAAAAGGCAGTGAGTTCAACTTTTTTTCATTAATATTTGAGTTATATAAAATTCATTTGATAAGTTTGAAGGAAGAACCGAAAGATATTAAGAGTTTGATTTTTTTTTTTAACAAATACTAACAATTAACACGATAAAAAAATTGATTAACAAGGAGGAAGAAAAGGTGAATGATTTTCATTTACCAAGAACAATATAAAAGACTTGCCTTGTTTTCTGGGTAACTGTAATCCTTCAAAGCTTTAGTTCCTGTATGTGAGCCCTTTTGGGGAGTAGATGAATGTGGCTTACGAATATGAAAGTGATGAGGAGGAGGAATAATAGAAGAGTGTGTCTCGGGACCCCTATAGTCAATCTCATATATCTCCGAATGCATTGCTTCACATTCCCCTATAACTTCACAATCAATACATCATAAGTTAAATAGTGTTATCATATAAACATGCATTTAAGTAATAGAGAGATGCAGCAAAAAGAAAACCTCTTGAGAAAGGAGAGATAGCAACGATGAGAAAGAAGAGAAGGAAGCAGTTGGTTAAGGTAGACTTAATCTCCATGTTGTTGAAAGTATTGGAAGAAAGAAGGAAAGATTGGGATGATTTATAAGGAATGAAAGGGTTGGAAAGGGGTTTTAATGAATTATTAGAAAGTGGTGGGGACAGCGTGGGTACTCTAAAGGAAAATCACAGCTAAGGCTCAGTGTGCTCATGACCATGTCTCTCGTTTGTTCATCTTTTTCCGGTTTGTTTCAAGACAATATATATATCGAAATTGTCGCCATCCACACTCACACAGCAATAAGTTGTGAGATGCCGGTGTCAATGTGTTGGTATGGAACATTAATGCTTCTGTTCCATACCCTTATTTATCACACATATTATGGCCTTATTTCTCTTAGGGTTCATCAAATTTAGGTGTGTTTTTGGGTGGAAATATAAAGGGAGAGATAAAACTTTTAGTTGGGTAAATTTAATTTTGAAAAAGATTTCAGACAATAGCTGCTTCTGAAGTCTTAAACTATAATGAGATTGAATTGAAGTCATTTATGTTCTTAAACTTCAATCAGCTGAATGGGAGTTGGTCTTTAATTTAGTTAAGAGAGGAGATGAAGTGTGGTTGGGACAAGTCCATGTGTGTATAATTGAAATATGTCACGAGGAGGGCATAATGTGTTTCTTTGTGTGGTTGTGTATAAATTATATATATATATATATATATATATATATTATATGAAATATATCAATCAGAGTTAATGGTCATTTATGAACAGTTAAAAGGTATTAATGAATCAGATTGTCTTACACTCTACCGGTAATATATATTGATTGTGGAGTTTGATTGTCTAAGAATATACTGTATTAATGGTTAATCAATGTGTTCCGCTGCCGCAAACCCTATAAATATACTATTGATTTTCAGGTAAAATAACTTTGATCTATTCTAATAAAACAGAGACCTCTTTATGAAATATATCTGACTTGAGCGTCAGAGTGTCTTTTTCAGGTCAACAACCCATTAGAGCGGATTGCTTTCTCAGAGAGGATTAGACGATTGAAAGAGAGCATAGCAAGGAAGGACGACTAACCCTCGAACTAATTCAACTAAAACCTTTTTTTGCACACCGTGGGACCGAGCGGCATCCCCATGAAACTAGGAGGAACCAGATGAGCGCGCGGTCTGGACATGACTACTTCGAATTAGTACCAGGTTTTACACTAAGAGCAAAAAATTCAATAATAACTTTTAAAGGTATGTCTTTTGTTTGGAGAATTTTCAGGTAACCATTAGAAAGGTAAGAGGCAAAGTATCTAGCAACAGTATCGTCCACCTCTCTAGATTTGCTTATTGTAGAAATAGAGTTAAGGTTTAATACATCATTTGGTCCCTACTTTTAGGGGTTTGGTTCAAAATGATCCTACCTTTTAAAAAAGTTCAGTAAGGCCCCATACACTACATTAAAACGTCAAATTACCTACAAGATATTACCAAGGGGCTGAAGGCCCTCGGTAAATGCATTTTACCGAAGGCATTACCGAAGGGTATGTGGCTGTCGGTAGGTTGGTCGTTCATTAAACTCAAAGACTTGGGTTTCCCTCCCCTATTTTCACTCTTCGAGCCAAATACCCCTTCCCTTTTAGAAATCGAGCCAGAGAACCCTCACTGTTTCAGAAATCGAGCTAGAGAACCCTCGCCCAGGCATTCCCCAAAATTGGTTGCTTCGAATCATAGCTAGAGGTTTCACTCACGGACGTTGTCTCCTTCGTTTGCTAAATGCTCTCCATCTCTTTCCCTCACACATAGAGGTTTCACTCACGGACGTTGTCTCCTTCGTTGGAGGGTTTGTTGAAGGCTAAATGCTCTCCATCTCTTTCCCTCACACGCAGAGGTAAAGTCGTTCGTAAAGGATTATTCGTAGAATTGGTAAGTGTGTCGTCTTTCCACTTCGCAAATGGCCGCTGTTGTGATGTTGTCCAATGCATTTTGCAGGCCTACGTAGTGGGGCATCGAAGGTCGAGTGAAGCACACCATAGTCAAAGGTGTGGAGATTGTTCTCTTTTTCTTCTGTTGTGGTCTTAGGAGGCTATCTTCGTATAGGGAGGTTGTAGCGTGGAGGTAAGTTCTCTGTCTATGAACGAAGTGCTCATTCTTTTACTATGATTGTGCATGTTTCGTGAATAAGATTGTTGTGTTGCATTAGTCCATTTTGCAAAGTAAGGTTGTTTTCATGTCTGTACATTGTTGTTTGGTCGTGAGCTGTGCTAGAATGACCAATATGACAGAAAAAACAGGGAGAAAAGAATAGGTTAAAAGTAGTCAACCTCTTTTTTTCTCTTTCTTTTGTGCATTCTGACTCCTCCTATGCGGTATCACAACATACAAAGAAAAAAAGGGGATAGGGTAGTGGACAATAAGCTTGTGTAGCTGTTCTAATAACTCTTTCGCATGGGTAGTGGCTGTCGGTAAAACCTATCCAGTTTCCCTTTGCGTTACCGAGGGCCTAACAGCCGTCGCTAAAAGGATCGAGTTTCACCTTGAATTACCGAGGGCGTTTGCCCCTTGGTAATACCGAGGGCTTTTTGGCCTTCATTATTACTGAGGGCTTTTGTCCTTCGGTATTATGAGGCCTTCTGGCCGTTGGTAATACCTATTAAGACTTTGACAGGTATACCGAATCGTATCAAGTAATATAATTGGTAAGACCAAGTATCGTTTTCCCTAGAGACTCACAGCCTAAACAGTCATGTGATTTGTTGATTATTTAAGACTTGAGAACAAAAACATTTGGTTTATGATGCAGAAACTAAACATGAATGCAAGTGTTTGATCAGTTGACAATAAGAATGCACGAATGAATGGTTGTAAATTATGAGATGAGTATGTTGTTGGGGTTTCTGACTTATCCTCTCTACTCTCATGTATTTATGAATTCGTCTTCTTCATTAATGTTAATGCCACTTTCTAGTTTACCCTAAACCTGATGTCTCGATGAAGAGAGCACATCCTTAATTTCTAGTTCACAATGTCTTTGTTGAGATTGTTGATAAGGAAAACACTGGTTTAGCTAAACCTTAATCTCACAGTGTTCTGGATTTTGATGATGACAATACATTATTAATAACACATGTATTGATATGTGTTACATGTTCAAATCTTTATTGTGTATGAATTCTTGAAGAACATGTTTGTGTTGATTTTCGTATGTGTATGCATATATACTGCTTTTCTACATGATATATTGATAACGGTCTAAAAACCATTATTTTCATGTTTAAATTATATCAAAATACACCCTTTATGGCTTAGAATGAGCTTAGAATCAAGTAAAACACTTCAGTTGAGTCATTTGAGAGTCAAAAGCTGTTTTTAGAGATATTATGCTTGTTTTGCATTGTTTTACAGGGTTTTGATGAGAATTAAGGATGGAATTGAAGAAGGAAGGTCTTAGACTCAAGGAAGAAGAATAAAAATGAAGAAAAAAAGAGTTTATGCACCGCTCAGCGTCAAAATGCACCACTGAGCGCCATTATTCGAGGGAAAGCTGCTGTCTAGCGTCCAGAGCGATCAGAGGCAAACTGCTCAGCGATGAAACTGACCGTTGAGCGGTGTTGCGGCTTGAGGGAAACCGCTGAGTGGTAAAATTGGACGCTATATATAGCCCCAGAGCTGGGCTTGGGCTAAAATTCTGTTACTTTTATGCCATATATATAGCCCCAGTGCGATTCAAATATTATTCTTTTGGCAGAAGAGGACGTCCAAAGCTATTTTACACTCCTTGGAGACGATTTCTTGGATGCTTAGGCTCCAATTTATCATATCTAGGGTTTGCTTTTCCATTCTTTCATTGTATTTCATCTAGTTTCACCATGTCAATGGTGAACTAAACCCTTTGTTGTTGGGGAACAATGTAATCTGTTGAAACTCTCTTATATTGAAATTCTTGTTTTATTCATATGTTTGCATATGTTATTATTATCAATTGTTGGGTTCTTTATCTATGCTCTATGCTATTATCATTTAACTCATTTGATAAATAGATGTTTGCCTTTGTTGATACGGGGACGTACGGGGAAGTCATGAACTGATCAGGAATTCCTTGATTAACAAATACCACCTAGGGATAGGGAGGTAGGACGATCAATTGTATTTTGCTTCTATGGTACTTTCACTGCTAATTACTAGGGGAAACTAGGGATAGTAAGCCAGTAACTAGTAGTAGGCTCTTCTCGCCTAGGGATCAGGTTTAAGGTAGACTAAGAAATTTTGCATAACAATTAGATAATAAAGCGAATTTAATAAGAAGAGTAGATATAAGAGAGTGCATAAGATGAAATTGTAAACCCCAACAACTCCATTCATCCATACCTTTTTCTTGTCAATTGAATCAATTGCATTTGCATGTTTACTTTTTGTTTTTGCATTCAAACCACAAATTATTTTTTTGTACAAGTTTTACAATATTGATTTACACGAAAGATATTACTTGATAACGATCTGGTACACTTGCCAGGGTCCTAACATATTTCATTTGTGAATGCATAACATATGTTTTAGAAAAGAAAACCACATGCACTTGGTTGAACTTATATTGTGTGGCAAAACTGCAAGTTTTAAGTCGACTTCATTATGAAGTAAGTCGATTAAAACTCGTCACTTTGCACAAATTTTCTAAAACAATGTTATGAGTAATTTTGCAAAGAAAATATTTTCAAAATTGAATTGAAGTGACATAGTCGACTGCATGCGCAGGGAATTCGACTTAGTTAGTTAAGTTTTGAAATTTTGTTAATGCTTGTGAACTATAACGGCTATATTTTGATTCTGTGTTCAAGCATTAATTACAAGTCAACTGAATTTAATGCGTAATCAATTTACTTGGTCTGACTGTTACTAATTGTTTTAACCGTTTAAACTGTCTTGTTATAGTCGACTATATTAATGGCAAAGTCGACTACAGAAATGTCCGTTTTATAGAAAACTATAAATAGATGTGATTATGTAATTCACAAAGACTTTGGTTATTCTAACAATTTCATTCTATTTTTTCAGATTGTGATTTCTGTGAAAACGCTCCAAGAACTGATCAAGAAGACCGTGGAGATCTTTCTTGGATAGTTGCTTGAAGAGCAAGGCGGTGCTGAAAGAAAAGCTTGATCAGACTTCACAATTGAGGTGTACTGGAAATTGATCATCTACTTCTCTCAATCTTTGGAAGATTGTGGCTACCCTGTTGTGACTACAGGAAGAGGACGTGCTGCGTTCTGGGATAACTTTGAGGATTGTTCAAAGTTCACAAAGACTGCAGGAGAGGGGATATCTTGCTGCTTTCTTTGGGTGTTGTATGGCTATATTTTGGTTAGAGGGTTAGAGAGGTGTTTTATATTTTGACGTGGAGGTCTCTATAGAAACCTTGCTGTAAAAACCTTGACCATTATAGTTCATTTGCTTCCGGGTACAGGAAGGACACTGGATGTAGGGAATTTGGCCGAACCAGTATAAAAACTGTGTTTGAATTTCTCTATCCCTGAACTCTATACTTTAAGTCGACTTTACTTTCTGCATAGTCAACTTTATTTTTTCGCTGCACTGATTTGTCTTTTTCCTTGAGATTCAAGAAACTTTTGAAACCTTTATACTTTGCGAAAAAGATTTGAAAAAGACTTTGATTTTTAAACCTCACCAATTCATCCCCCCTCTTGGTGTTGAAACTAAGCCATTCTTTTTCCAACAATTGGCACGAGAGCTAGTTTTCATAAGATATTTGAAAAACTAGTCGACTTTTGTTTTCTTTGGATCGATTATATTCCTGGAAATGGCTTCCAGTTTTCATACCTTTGGTGAAGGTGCATCTACAAACAGACCACCACTGTTTGCGGGTGAAAACTGTCCTTTTTGGAAAATTCAAATGCAAATTTTTTCTTAAATCTGTGGATAGAGGTATTTGGGATGCAACAGTAAATGGTCCTTTTGAGCCATCTCAAGTTATCAATGGAAAAACTATTTTAAAATTTTTTTTTGAGTGGTCTCAAGTTGAATATCGTAAAGCATAGTATGATGTCAAAGCTAGAAATATCATTGCCTGTTCATTAATTTTTTAGGATATGTCAATGCAAATCTGCCAAGGAAATGTGGGATGTCTTGGAAGTTACACATTGAGGCATTGATGAAGTCAAGAGAGCTAGAAAGAATTCTTTGATTTAAGAGTATGAACTTTTCAGAATGAGGAATAGTGAAACAATAAATGAAGTTCAGAAAAGGTTCACTCACATTGTCAACCATCTAATGGCTCTTGGAAAAGTTTTTGACAAAGAAGATATCAAAATTCTCAAAAGCTTGAACAAAAGCTGGCTACCCAAAGTCACAGCAATCTCTGAATCTAAGGATCTCACGAGCATGAACATGGCTAACTTATTCGGGAAGCTAAGAGAACACGAGCTAGAACTTGGAAGATTGAAAGATGAGGAAGAGATTGAAGAGAAAAAGTCCATAGCATTGAAAGCTACCAGCAAGAAAGCCTTAAAGATTACACAATTAGAGGATGATTCAGATGATGAAAGGGAGAATAATGAACTGATGTCCATGGTAGTAAGAAAGTTCAATCGATTTATGAAAAATAATAGTCAACTTACTAACCATGCAGGAAATATCAAAGCCAAGAAAGCTTCAAGATCAAATGCAATTCAATGTTACGAATGCGGCAAAGAAGGACACATCAAGCCGAATTGTCCAAATCTGAAGGTGAAGCAGAATGCTATCAAGAGGTTTCCTCAGGACAAAAGCAGAAAGCAAAAGGGTGCTTACATTGCCTGGGAAAACAATGATTTCGAATCCTCAGGTAAAGAAGATCTTGATCGAGAGGAGAAATCTAACATTTGCTTCATAGCTGAAACATCACTGACAGATTATGAGAGTGATACAAAGTTTGAGAAAGAACCTATTGAGGTGAAGTATGACCTGCTGCTGGATGCTTTTCAAGAGATTCATGCTTAAGCAATGCGACTGCAATATAAGGTTAATCGACTAAACTCTGAAAGAAAAGATTATGAGTATAAAATCAATAATCTTGTCAATGATAATGATAAATTGCAAAAATAATTAGATGCTGCTTTGTTATGTACTAAGAATGTTATACCTGAGACTATTACAGGTGAAAAGAAATGTGAAAAATGTCCTACTCATGTTGAACAAATAGATTACTTGACTAGCATGCTAGCTAAATTCACACAAGGTAGAGATAATTTGGGTGTTGTTTTAAAGTCTTCAGGAACAACAATTTATAGGGAAGGAATTGGAAATAAAGCTCAATCTAATAGAACCAATATAAAGAAATTTAGTGATTTAAGCAAACATGTTAAGCATGCTTGCTTTTAATGCAATAATATTGGTCATACAGTTAGAAACTGTTATTAGAGAAAGGTTGATGTTCCTAAAGGCTTATATGTATGGATTCCTAAGGAACATCTAGCTGCAACTAACAATCAAGGACCCAAATTGAAATGGGTACCTGCATCGAAAAATCTGAATTGTTTTGCAGGCTAGCAACACATGCAATGATGTGTAGTGAGAGCTCAAGGATGAACTAACATGATTATATCAACCTTCTTGAGTGTCTACAACTGGTAACAAATATCTTCTTACTGCTTGATACATAAACATTGTTTGTTTGATGATGATTGATTTTCTAAATGATTGACTGATTGATTGTTTGATTGCTTAATGTGAAAATCACTTTTTACGACTTTTAGTCGACTGGATTATGAGCACAGTCAAATGTATGTCTCTGTATTTATGTGTCTGTTTTTGGAAACTCTATCATACAAAAGTTAACTTAGTCATTATTGAAATCGACTTTATTTCACTGTGCTGTTGAAATCTAAAATTTATTTGAACCTTTTAGCGTTAATTCTTGGTACGAAATTATTCCCTCCAAAATAAAATTACGATTAGTTTTTAACCTAATCTCTCTGGAACCTATCACTAAGTGTTCTAAGTGTTCTCTGAATCATTACACTATCTTTGTCTCAATCTGAGCTAAACATTCTTCGTTCTTGAGAGATGGCCTCTAGCTTTGCGCAACGGAAAAGAGTTTAATCGCTTGGTCAAAAGAACGTGAGGCGTGTTTTTGATTTACATGGATGGATTAGTGACGACGAAGCACAACCGAAGTATCTGGAATGTTGGAAAATGAGGAGCTTGATTACTCATAAGTTTCTGAAACTAAGGTTTTTCAAAGAGGAAGGATTCGAGTTTCAAGAGTGGTTGAAGCGTCAAGGTTTAAAAAAATTTGTGGAAATGGCAAGTCCCTGGTACCCTGACTTGATAAAAGTATTCTACTGCAATTTAAGAATTGAAGATGACACTCTTTGTTTAAGAGTGAAAGGGGTTGAAATCAAACTGACGAATGAAAGTATGTACTGAATTAGCTGGACTAAAGTTAAAAGGTGAAAAATTCCATTTGGGCATTGAAGGTTTCCATAAGTTCACGATTTTTCAAGATAGCCTAAGAAATCCTAATGATTGTAAGGACTAGTCTAGCTACAAAACTGGTGGCATGAAAATGAATGATCAACTTGCAATTTTTATTATTTCTTGGATCTTAATGCCAATGGGAGGTTATCATGCTCAAGCCACCACAGAGGATTTATTTATGCTGAAAGCATTAAAGGAGAACATTCAAGTGGACTGGCCTGCAACAATCTCTGATAATATGTTGAAGGTTACAAGGCTGGAGTCTGCAAAGCTACCTTACTGCCTCTTCATTTCAAAAATTTTGGTTCATTTTGGAGTGGATTGCATAGGGGAATCAAGTGAGTCGTATAAAAGAACTAGCCTCATAGATAATTCAGCTCTGCATATGATGCAAATGCAGAAGACACCTGATGGCTGGGTGTTTAAGAATGAAGTTGCGAACAATGATGATGAAACATAATTTGCTGGTGCTATTCACTATAGGGCAAGGTCTGAATTTGAGAGAATTGTATGGTGTGAGATGATGGGTGTCGCACCCCATACGAATTTAATGTGCATAAAGAAATGCTGTATAGACTAGGAAGTGACTCCAAAATGTGTCGTCTCTCAAGGAGCAAACTGTGGTTCGAGAATTAGGTCTAACACATAGTGGGGGGGTTTCTGATAGGTGTTGTGAATGCGGATGAATTAAATTAAAACACGGATGCAAACAGAAATGTAACTAGAAATGTAAATACGAAATCATTAACTTTATTACTATGCTTCCAATCCCAGATTAACAACAAGTACACCCTACTTTAATCCAAATCCAACACGAATCACCCAACTAAGCGAAGGCTAATTCGGTTTTCAGAATTGCAAACTAAGCGAATGCAATGCTTAAATCCAATCAGTCATGCACCATACACTAGTGGAAAAACGCTGTTTAACGTCACTCATATGACGTCGGATAACGCGTAGACCGACGTATAAGAGTGCACAGTGGCATTAGCGTAAATAAGTGATAACCTAGACGTCAGTTTGAAGGGGACTCGACGTCTATTATATAATACACGTCAGCTCTGACGTAAACCGATGTCCAATGTATGGAGGTTGGCGAGAAGACAAACTTCTCCTTGCCATTGACGTCGCTTATGCTGGGGGCCCGACGTCTACTAGGGGTGCAATTAATGCTCACCACCTGATTCCTAGACGCTTAGACGTCGCGTGGTCAAGCACTGACGTCTATAGGCTTTCCGGAAGGCGGGAAGACAGAAATTTCTGCAAAATAGACTTCGCATTTCTGGGTGCGCGACATTTATGTGCCTGTAATTAATTATGTTCACCAAAATCCGAGGCACGTCGACGTCCGATAGCAGTGACCGACGTCTATAGTATTATGCCCTTTGATGTGCATAAAGAATGCAGTATAAACTAGGAAGTGACTCCTAGGTCGTCTCTCAAGGACCAAATGTGGTTCGAGAATTAGGTCAGACACGAAGTGGGGGGGGTTTGTGAAAGGTTTGTGTGAATGCAGATGAATTAAATTAAAATACAGATGCAAACAAAATGGTAAACAGAAATGCAAACAGAAATGTAAAAACGGAATCAAATACAAAATGAAAACGGTTCGTCATTAACTCAATTACTATGCTTCCTATCCTAGATTAACGACAAGTACATACTACTCTAATCCAAATCCAACACGAATCACCCAACTAAGCGAAGGCTAATTCGGTTTTCAGAATTGCAAACTAAGCGAACACAATGCACAAATTTAATCAGTCATGCACCATACAGTGTAATCAACTAAGCAAATATTAAACACCGATTAGGCAACTAAGCGTATACCTAATCGCAGGCACACAATAGCTTAAATATTGAGATAAATCAGAGCAGCAGTATGACAATTAAAGTGCAAGAGTCTCACGAATAAACTACTCTAGGATCTAATCCAACACAACTAACCGACTAAGCGAAGGCTAATCATGCTATCATAATCACAAACTAAGCGAATGCAATACACCTATTCCATCCTATGTGTTCTATACAGATCGGTCAACTAAGCGAAGATGCAATCACCAATTGGGCAACTAAGCGTATACCCAATGCAAGAACACAGTCAGATTTCATAGAATGTCAGGCAGAACAGAATAAACACAAGTACTGTCCTAAGAATCTCAAAGAAGCAATGTAATTTTGTTATCGACCAACCAACTAACTTAAGCTAACATTGCAATTAAATTAAAACAATTAAACCAAACAAACAACATAGTAAACGAAAACATTAAATCGAACAATGCAATAGATAAATATCCAAATGCAATTGAAGCTGTTAAAATGCATCAAGTAAGCTAAACTTTCAAAACAATTCATCACGGAAACACTAAAAAGAACGTGTTAACAGTGAGATGATATAAATGAGTAAGCTATTTGGTAAATGCATTTCAATGTAAATTTCTTAGTCCAAGCGGGAATAAAAGGTAAGCAAGCGGGAATAAAAGGTAAGCAAAATCCTATTGTAACAACCAATGCTGAAAGTGAGTTGTGTGCTTCTAAAAAGATATTGATAAAGAAATCAAAAACAGCGTGTGCAGAGCTTCAAGAATTAAAAGAAAAATTTCCTTCGTGAATCACCGTTTCATTTCTTTCTGAATTAAAAATGAGTGTGTTAAAGATAGTTGTTGTAACCGTGACGGCACTTCCTCCTT